>JAINVK010000406.1:0-159878 GCA_030068075.1 Paguma larvata | reverse complement strand
CCCTCCTCTGCCCATCACCCATCTACCCTCAGTTGTTCTCTGTATTTCAGAGTCTCTTATGGTTTGCCTCTCTCCCTCTCTGTGTGTAACTATTTTTTCCCCTTCCCCTTCCCCGATGGTCTTCTGTAAGTTTCTCAAGATCCACATATGAGTGAAACATACATCTGTCTTTCTCTGACTGACTCACTTCACTTAGCATAATACCTTCCAGTTGCATCCACACTGCTGCAAATGGCAGGATTTCATTCTTTCTCATTGCCAAGTGATATTCCATTGTATGTATAAACCTCTTAGAATCTGTTTCCTCTCCTTACTCTCCTCCACCCCCACTCTCGGTGTGTTAGGCTTCAGATTTTAGTCCTCAGGGAGAGGTGACTTGCAGATACCCACTGTCCCCTTGGGATGACTGGTCGCAGCAGGTTTCTCTTTGATTGTCTCTTTCCCTGACCACACGCAGCTGTTCGAGTCCACTGACCATAGGCTGCTTGTTCTACCGTTTTCAGTGATGCCCTGGATATATTGCTTCATAATATAAACGAGTGGAATTCGTGCTCCTTTGAACGGCTAGCTGCCGAAGTTACTGTTTGAGAGATTTTCTGACCCGAGGCAGGCCCTTGCAGCTGTCTCTTCTCCCTGATTGTCGCAGGTCATCCAGCCAGCCTGCAGTTGATCCTCTATGTCCAAGACTTCCACCAGTCTCCTACCGTTTCCCTGGCACCACAATCTCCGCTGTCTTGCACCTGCCCTTAGGCTTGCCCTTCTCCTCAACAGCCTGTTACAAATGAACTTCATTCCTCTGAGAGGAACTATCTGCTTCAAACCCTCTGAACCACAACTCTGTATTTGGGGAGTGAGGATATAATGGTGGCACACTCTTTCTCCTGTTTTTAAATATTATACTATGTAGTGTTGGTTTTAAAAATTTTCATTTTTAATTGTTTATGGCTGGTGTATATATATATGGTAGGTATATATATTTACACGTATATATCAGCAAAGTTTTTTTCATTTTTTTAAATATAATTTATTGCCAAATTGGCTAACATACAGCGGTGTGAAGTGTACTCTTGGTTTTGGGGGTAGATTTCTCTGGTTCATCACTTACACACAACACCCAGTGCTCATCCCAACAAGTGCCCTCCTCAATGCCCATCACCCATTTTCCCCTCTCGCCCATCCCCCATGAACCCTCAGTTTGTTCTCTGTATTTCAGAGTCTCTTATGGTTTGCCTCCCTCCCTCTGTGTTTGTAACGGTTTTTTTCCCCTTCTCTTCCCAATGGTCTTCTGTTAAGTTTCTCAAGTTCCACATATGGTACCTGTCTTTCTCTGACTGACAATTTCACTCAGCATAATACCTTCCAGTTCCATCCACGTTGCTGCAAATGGCAGGATTTCATACCTTCTCATTGCTAAGTAGTATTCCATTGTGTATATAAACCACATCTTCTTTATCCATTCATCAGTTGATGGACATTTTGGCTCTTTCCATAACTTGGCTATTGTTGAAAGCGCTGCTGTAAACACTGGGGTCCATGTGCCCCTATGAATCAGCACTCCTGTATCCTTTGGATAAATTCCTAGTAGTGCTATTGCTAGGTCGTAGGGTAGTTCTATTTTTTCATTTTTTGAGGCACCTCCACACTGTTTCAAGAGCAGCTACACCAGATTGCATTCCCACCAACAGTACAAGAGGGTTCCTGTTTCTCCACATCCTCGCCAGCATCTGTAGTTTCCTGAGTTGTTTAATTTTATATGGCTGGTGTATGGAAGCAGAATTTACTTTTACATACCGATTATGTGTCTTTTCCCCTTGCTAAACTTGCTTCTTAATCCAAGTAATTTTTTATGGATTCTTTTTATACATTCAGGTGTTGCCTGTGAATAATGACTGTGTTACTTCTTTCTTTCTTGTTGGCTTTTTTTTGGCTAGAACAGCCAGGAAAATATTGACTAGAAGTGGTGAAAGTACACATACTTACCTTGTTCCCTGTCTTAGGAGGGAAGCATTCAGACCTTCACGGTTAACAACTATAGTAGCTTTAGATATTTTCGTAGATGCCAATTATCACTTTAAGGATGTTGCCGTACACTGAATGAGTCTTGCCATCTCCCCAACATTCATGTTGAAACCTTTCTCCAGTATGATGGCGATTGGAGGTGGGGCCTTTGGGAGGTGATCAGGTCATGCGGGTGAAGCCCCCATGAATGGCATTAGCGCCCTTAGAAAAGAGACCCCTGAGAGCTCCCTCGGCCCTCTCGCCACGTGAGGACAAGAAGTCAGCAGTCCGTGAAGCAGGAAGCAGGGCCTCATCTGATCCTGAATCTGCTGGCACCTTGATCTTGGGTTTCCTGGCGTCCAGAAGTGTGAGAAATAGATTTCTCTTGTTTTTATAAGTCATCCAGTCCGTGGTAATTTTGTCGCAGCGGTCCTAAGAGAGTAAGATAAAAATCCCTCTTTATTCCTAGTTTGCTAGCAGTTTTTATCAAGTAAATTTCATCACATTTTTCCTTACACATCTATTGATGGTCAGTTAGCGTGATCGATTCTCAAACATGGAAGCAATCTCAAAGATGTGGAACCATTTCCCTGTGGTATCGTATCTTTTTGACATATTGCTGGCTCCGAACAGCTGATATTTTCTTTTGGATTATTGCATCTGCGTCCATGAGTTCTGTTGCTCTCGTTAACCTCCAAAGTAGAACAGCCAGAGTTATATTACCGGCAAAAAATGGGTTTATTCAGGAATAGCAGAGAATTACAATTTGGAACAAGCAACCTAAGGCAAAATCCTAAGCACGTTCAACAAGCAGAGGAGAGGAACGTTATTTTATGGAGAAGAAGGAGGATGTTGGAAGGGTTGTTTTGAACCAAAACTTGCTTTGAAACAAAGCAAGAGTTCAGGAAAACGACAGTTTCTCATCGGCCAAGTTGCGGGAGTAGTCTGTATCTTATAGGACGGGCAATGTACATCTTTTCCTGTTGGGGCCTATGTGATTCTTTCATGTTGATTATTCTTCTTTTGGGTCTATAATAGACATTCTTCCTGTAATTGACATTCAGCGGTATGGCTCTCCCTTCTAGGCTCTGGACTCCAGTGAGGTTTCCCTTTATTTTTTTTCAGAGTCTGTAATTTATTTTCTTAAGCCTTTGTCTTGCATTGATATCAGTATATTGCTGGCTCTATACCATGCTTTAGGAAGTGTGACCTCATCTTCAGTTACCTGGAAGACTTTGTTCAAACCTGGCATTATTTCTTTCATATGTGTTTGATAGAATTTAAACAGTGAAGCCTCTCAAGCCTTGAGTTTTACGTGAGGGAAGGGTTTTTGTTTTCTGTTTGATTTAGTGAATTCATTCTCTTTGACAGATATAAGGCTACTCGTGCTATTTTCTTCTTGACCGAGGTCTGTGACCTAGGGTCTTTGAAGGAGTTTTCCCATTTCATCTTTTTTATGGATAATATTTTCTCATCCAGTTCATGTCTGAAGGATAGGTATTGATGCCCCCTCTTGGCATTAGTGATATTAGTAATCCGTGTCACTCTGCCCTCATTCCTTTTCTATCAGTCTGGCTAAACCTGTTAGATTTACTGGTCCTGTCTAAGAAGCAGCTCTTAGTTTCACTGAGTCCTTTGTAATGATTTTATGATTGCTAGTAGGTCAATTTCCATTCAAACCTTCATTATACTTTTTCTGCTTTGCTTAGGTTTAAATTGATTTTGCTTTTCTAATTTCTTTAGGTGGCAGTTTAGACGATTGATTTCAGACAGTTCTTCTTTTCAATATAAATATTTAATGATAAGAATTTGCCTCAATGCACTGTTGTAGTTTCACCTTACAGATTTTGATTTACTGTGTTATGGTTTTCTACTTCTTGGGGGTTCTTCTTTGATCCCTACGTTATTGAGAAAGGCCATTTAATTTCAAAATATTTTGTAGTTGTCCAGATACCTTGCTGCATGTAGTTTCTAATTTCATTCTTTGTGGTCAGAGAACCCAGTTTGTTTGATTTCAGCCCTTGAGAAGTTGTTGAGATTTACTTCATGGCACAGCCTATGGCCTGTCTTGTGAACGTTGTATGTGCACTTCAGAAGAAGCTGGTGTCTTGTGCTGTCCTTCTGTAAGCATCCATTAGGACACGGCTGTTGACAGTGTCGCTCAACTGCTCTATATAGTTTCTGATTGTATTGTCCACTGGACTGTCAGTTGTGGACAGGGGAATGTTGAAGGCTCCAGCTAACCGATTTCTCTGTGTTTCCTTTTAGTTTTATCAGTTTTTACCTCTTGTGTCAGTTTGTACTGATGCATGCACATTCATCATTTTTATATCTTCTTGATGAGTACGCCTCTCTTTTACTAAGTAACATCTGTGTTTTTCCCTTATGATGATCCTCATTCTGAAGTATACTTTCTCTAGTATTAATTTGGCCCCTCCAGCTTTTCCTGTGATTCACGGTTGCTGGGTGTATGTGTCTTAGTGTGTTCGGGAGGCGGGAACAAAATACAACAGACTGGGCGGCTTATAAACAGACTTGTATCTCACAGTTACAAGGAGGCTGGAAGTCCAAGATCAGGGTGCCAGCATTGTTGAGTTCTAGCAAGGGCCATCTTCAAGGTCACAGATTTGTGGTTGTGTCCTCACATAGCGGAAAGACAAAGGATCTCTGGGGCTTCTTTCATAAGGGCCCTAATCCTATGCATGAGAGGGCTCTGCCTGAGGGCCTCATCACCTTCCAAAGACCATACCTCCTAAAACCATCATCTTTGGGGGTTAGGATTTAACATAGGAGTTTTAGAGGAGGCATCTTTGACAGTACATCGTTGGGCTTGCTATTTTTATCTAAAGTGATATGTAGGCCATGTATGATTAGTGTGTTAACAGTTTACATTTAAGTCTACCGTCTGGCTCTATTTTTTATCCTATGGATATTTTATTCACATTTTCCTCTTCTACTGCCTCTAGAGTTTTGGATCAGTTGAACATTTGCTGTTATTCCATTTAATCTCCACAATTGGCTTACTGGTTATTCGTTTTTAAGTATTTTCTCCAAACGGTTGCTCTAGGGTTCCAATATATATTGTTGCTTTTCACAGTGTGCCTTCAAAGTTTATTATGCCACTTCCTGTACACTGTCAGAATCTTAGGACCCCGTACCTCCGTTTCCTTTCTCCCAGCCTGAGTGCTGCCATTGCCTTGCATTTTATTTATACCAAGGTTGTAACCCCCACAATACATTGTTACTATTATTTAGATGGTTCTCTTTTGCAGAGATTTAATATAAGGAAAAACTTCGTATTCGCCCGCAACTTTACCATGTCCGGCACTATTATTCAGTTCTTTGTGTGGATCCAGATTTTCTTTGGATCTCATCTGCCTTCTTCCCGAGGAACTTTGTTTAACATGTTTTTTAGGGCACATCTGCTGGCAATGAATTTTCTCAGCTTTTTTCTCTGTTTGGAAGTTTTGCTTTCACCTTCATTATCAAAAAGCATCTGCAGTAATCAGAAAATTCTGGCTTGCATGGATTCTGATGAGTCGTCTGCCATTCTGTCCTGTTTGTTCCCTTGTATGTAATGTCTCTCTTTTTTTTTTTTATGTTCCTTTTTTGTCAGGGGATGTCGGTGTTGGTGTTTGAATCACTCTTTCCATTAGTTGAGTTGGGCTTGAGTCCTATGTTGTTATGATTACTTTAAATATAAAATAGACCTGGGCGCCAGGGTGGCTCAGTCGGTTGAGCGTCTGACTTCAGCTCAGGTCATGGTCTCATGGTTTGTGATTTTGAGCCCCGCGTTGGGCTCCCCGCTGTCAGCACAGAACCCACTTCATTCCTCTGTACCCCTCTCTTGGTGCCTCTCCCCTGTTCGTGGTCTCTCTCAAAAATTAGACACATATTTAAAAATAAGTAAAAATTAATAAATATAAACTAGATTTCCGATTCAGGTTGCAAGGTAGGTCAGTATACAAAAATCCATTGTATTTCTGTACATTAGCAGTGAATAATCCAAATAAGTAAGAAAACAATTTCAGTTACAATAGAGTAAAAAGAATACCATATTTAGGAATTAATTTAACCAAGTAGGTGTGAGAGTTACACACCGAAAATTACAAAATACGGTTGAAAGAGATTAAAGCAAATTTTAGAAAATGGAAAGACTGCCTGCGTTCATCGATTGGGAGACCTGATATTGTTAAGATGGCAACATTCCCCAAATTGATCCAAGCATTCAGTGTAATCCCTATCGATATTCTAACTGCAGCTTTTTAGAAATTGAGAGACTGCTCCTGAAAATTTATGTGGAAATTTCATGGACCCAGAATTAGCTTAAACAATCTCACAGAAGAGAGCCAAAGGTGGAAGACTCACGCATTCTGATTTCAAACATTATTTCAAAGATCCAGTGATGAATACGATGTAGTACTGATGTAAGGATAGATTCAGAAATCAACAGAATGGAATCGTGAGTCTGAAAATGACCCGTCTATCTATGGTGAGTTAATTGTTGACAACAGTTTCAAGACAGTTAAATGGGGGAAAGAGCAGTCTTTTTAGTAAATGGTGCTGGGATAACTGGATAGTCCCATTTGACAAAATGAATTTGAATCCAAACCTCATAACATCAACAAAAACTAAGTCAAAATGGATCCAAATCCAAATGTAAGAACTAACACCATAAAACTTTCATAAGAGCGTGTAAGGGTAAATCTTTGTGACATTGGGTTAGGTGATGGAGTTTTAGCTAGGACATCAAAAGCACAGATAATTAATGAAAAATTAGATAAAAATGGCTTCATCAAAATGAGAAAAATTTTTTCCTTTAAAGGAAACCATAAGAAAGTAGAAAAACAAAAAGAATGGGAGAAAGGATTTGTGTATCTGATAAGGGCCCGGTAGTCAGAATGTAAAAAGAACTCGTACAAGCTAAGAGTAAAAAGACAATAACCCCAATTAATAGTGGGATAAGGGGGATACCTGAGGGCTCAGTAGTGAAGCAACCAACTCTTGATTCTGGATTAGGTCATGATATCACGGTTCATGAGAGTAAGCCCCAAATCAGCCTGTGGGCCAACAGCATGGAGCCTGCTTGAGATTTTCTCTCTCAGCCCCTTTCCCTGCTTGAGCATGTGCGTGCTCTCTCTCACACACACGATTAAAAGAAAAAAAGGGGCTAAGCGTTTGAATAGACATTTCTATTAAAAAGAACTGCAGTTGCCCAATAGGTACATGAAAAGATGCTCAAAAATATTAGTCCTGAGTAAAACAAAAGTTGAAAGCACAATAAGTTATAACTCCTCACTCACTAGTATGGATGCAATTTAAAAACTGAAAATAACAAGTGTTGGGGAAGGTGTGGAAAAATTGAAATCCTCATACATTGCTGGTGAGAATTCAAAATGGCACCACTACTGTGGACAACAGTTTGGCAGCTCCTCAAAAAGATAAACCGAGTTGCTGTATGACCCAGTTATCCCATCGTTGGTATATATCCAAGACAAGTTAAGACCTAAGCTCACACAAAAGTTTGATTTGTGTTCCTAGCAGCATTAATCACAACAGAGTGCGAACAACGCAAGTAGCGAATATATCACCCGTGGTGATGTATCCATATAGTAGACTGTTAAAAAGTAGACCATAAAACGAACGGTGGTGGTACTTGCTGCAACGTGGATGAATCCCGAACACATTATGCTAAGAAAAGAAGCCAGACTGTGAGATCCTATTTAGTTAAAATGTCCAGAATAGACTAATCGATAGAGATGTAAAACTGTTAGTAAATGTCCAGGGCTCCTGGGAGTTGGGATTGGGCAGGGACTGCTGATGGCATAGGGTTTCTTTTCTTCTGGAATTAGATATTGGTGATGGCTTGCACACCCTTGTGAATAGAGTAGAAGCTGACTAAAAAGGGTGAATTTTACGGTACATGACTTAAAATCTTCCACCTGAATAAAATGAAAAAAAGTTGTAAAGGAAAGCATTTGGTTTTGAATATGATTTTGGCCATTTTAGAAATACAGTTGGCTACACCAGAAGGTGTAATAACCTGTCCAAGTCTTGCCTTCACCAATTTGATCATCAGAGGTGACCACTCTAGCCTGATTAGGTGTTTCCTTCTTCTCCCTGTTATCAGTATTTATAAATTGCACCTATGCATACATATACACGTACAGACACTGGTTGAGTTAGAATTACCACTGACCTGCCACTCCCTATTTAAGAAAAATAATAAAACCTCTCTAGGCAGTACAAATTTGCTCCTCTCATTCTGTTTCAGGCCAGTCAGTGGGTGCTCGATGACAGGATAGGAACACTTCATCTCTCATTTACCCTCCCAAAGGTCATTGACTAGCAATGGCCATTCAGAGAACATCCCTCCCAGAAATTTGCTATTGCCATTGTACACACAGCTCTGTGGCTTTCTAAATATTTCTTTAAGGCAAGTTCGTAGCAGTGGAAAGTGCTGGATCAAGGAATCTTTTTGCTGAGGAAACATCTCCGAAGTACCTGATCCTGAAGTAAAAGCATCTTGTTGTGTACCTGATACTGCTCTAAATGCTGGGAAATGTGTTCCTCCTTTCATGAAGCTGAAATTCTACTGAGGGTGGGGATAGGATAGACTGAAATTTTGATAGATGCTGCCACAGAGCCACGGAAAGTTCTTTTACCAAGTCACACTTCCCTCAGTGTGACTGGGGAAACAAATGCCCCTTTGCTGGCATCCTAAGCAGTCCATTCATGAAGTGGGGAATGTAGACAGGAGGCTGGACTCTTTATCCCAGGCTCTCTACAAGATCTTGGAGTCTGCAAGTGGAATGATCCCCGTGGGGAGTTTAAGAGCAGGGAGACCAACATGTAACAATCCAGCGCCCATTTAGGTATTCCCCGGGAGGGGGGCGGCTGGGGCGATGCGACCCTGTCTGGGCTAATTACCAAAGTGTGGGGTGACAGGAGAGGGTGAAAGGTTGCTAGAGGAGCGGCGGATTGTCCTTTCCCGTACTAGGATGTACCACTGAGGGCCCAGATGAAGCAGTCTCCTCTGGAACGTTCACCTGGAGTGAGGGAGTCTTGTGTGCCCAAAGAAACCATTGTGTGCAGGGTGCAGGGGAGCTCACCACCATGCAAGGACCTCCACCTCTCCCGAGGTCACCATCGTCTCACTTCTGGACCCAGCCTGTCAGCTGTACCGATTCTAACCAAGTGGAGACCAGGGAACATGGAAGAGGAGCACACGAATGGTTTCCTCATGAGTGAGCTGGGCAGAGATATAGGATGACACTAGATCAGAGCAGGACAGAGCGTAGGGACGACCCTAGATCTGATTGGTCTAGATTGGATTCTTTGCCAGGAACTTCCGGGTAAGAGAATCCCATTGGCTGGAGGCGGGGTGTCCTTCTCACAGAGTTTATGGGTGCAGAGGTGGGGCTTTGAACAGGGGAGGTGGAAGTGGAGGGATTGGAATCGTGCCGTGGAACCTCAGTCTGCTCCTCAGCAAAAGAGGCTGAAGATGCTACCCAGGTCAGTGGGATCGCTGGCTTCTTTTATTCTGTCCTCTAGTCTAGGTCCCTGTAACTTTTTTGAACAGTGCTTCCAGGGTCCCACTATATGATATCAGAGCCCAATAACGCATCACTAAATCCTTCTGCAGTGTCCTTTTATGTGTCCCCCAGACTATATTTAGATCTTGGATGGGCAGAGATATTTCAAAGAGGGCACATGGCCTACTCTAGGCCAGGTTTCTCCATGGAAACAAGGTGCCCTACTCAACCCAGACAAGTGAACCCTTAGATGATCGATTTTCAGCACGAGACGGGATGCCACGGGCCAGCCGTGGTACCCTCAGGTGTCTCCTGAGGATGAACGGCATCGGCCCGATGAATGACTCGAGAGAGCAGCAAGGTTTCTGGAACCGGGCAGGCGTCTCTGCCCTGCTGGTCTCAATGTCTTTATTAATAGGCAGTGAGTGACATTACATTAGTGAGCATTATTTTTTCTTAGAAGATAGTTAAAGAAAGAAGACAGTGTGTATTATGTCAATCCCTTAGACCTTGAAGGAGAGTCTTAGCTATTTTAAGATTTCTGTTCTCAAGCTAATGGTTATATACTGTTTTTGAAGTAAGGCTAGATAAATTTATGCCAGGGAGAAAACAGGACTGACGTCCAAGAAGAAAGCAGGGTTGTTAGTGTAACCTTGAGCAAGCAGATGGCGCATACACCGTTGCCTTAAGACCTATGTTAATAGCCTATAGATAGGTTAGGAGTCGTTTTGTCTAGCTTTCTAAGCTACGATGGGGGAAGTGTAACTCACTTGGTAAGGACATAATTCTCTAATGCCTGTCTAAATTCCTTTGCTTATGAGTGAGTGAATGTACAGAATAGGGGCCTAAGGTCTACATAAGTTACACTAATTTTTAACCAACTCATGGCTGCTATTCTGCATGACCAGTTTGTGTAACCTATCCCAAAGAGGCAACTTCGAGGTTACTTCTGGCCAGGTTACTCTCGTTTGGATGTTATCCATCAAGGCATCGCACTCTAGGTCCCTTTTTTTACATGCCATAAAACCAAAGGGCGTTACATCCCTTGAGGCCAACCGGAGCAGTTCAAGAAGTCCAGGCCTGAAAGGTTATTAGAAGGAGATAGTATTAGGCGCCCGTTGGTCAGCAGGAGACCTTGCAATGTCTGCCTTTTCCACACAGGGAGACATCTCAACCTGTGAGCCCAAGATGGCTCCCAACAAGGAGAGATGTTTGAGTGAGGGCAGGTGAGTAAGAGATAGGTGGGTTGTCATGGCAGTGAACCTCCCCCCCGTCATTCTGTAAGCCCTGACTGTATTCGCACCTGTGCCTGCAAGGCTGCAGATGCAAGACTGTGTTCCTGGGGTAGAGGAAATCCACCATGGCATCAGAGATGGGCTGGTGCGTGTGTGTGTGTGTGTGTCCCCTGAAGAATACAAGTGCACCAGGCAGGCCCGTATCAGCCTGGCAGTGGATTCTTCCCATGAGCAAATCGCCCTGCTCTGGTGTTGGCTTCGTGGGGGGAGGTCAGGGGGGAAACGTATGTGCCTCACAGTTTGCACAAAGCCTCACAGGAACTGTGGACACCCTCGTGCCACCTTCCCCTTTAAAGCAGAATTAGGCATTGAGAGGAGGGGACAGGTTTCATTTTTAGTGATGGGGCGATGATAAGGTGGAGAAGCAGGTGGAACAGGGGCACCCTTCAGTGGTCGGGTACATGGTCTGTGGCAAAGCAATGGGAACCCCTTCACCATCTCCTTCCCCCGCTGGTGTTCACTGTCACGCAGCAGACCTGCTGGCTGAAGGTGTCCTCCTGTTTGGGGCTCGCATGGACACTGGGGAAACCAGGTGGCTGCAGTGTCTCCAGGGGTTATGAGCCGAGAAGGCTGAAGCAAGCAGTGTGTTCAGGATGAATGGGATGGGGGCCAGGCCTTCCACACGGCTGAGGGGGCCTGGATCTACCCTGAGCAGCGTGGGACTGTTCTGTCCCACCTTTCCCACAGGCTCCGCTCCCCACACTGAGGCAGCAGCTTCTCAGCAGGAGGGCTCTGGGGCCTTAGGGACAGTGGGAGTCTCCTGAGGATGGCATGACCCCTTCCAACCTAGAAGGTCTCCCCAGTTGGAGGGGTGGAGGGCTCTACGGTCTGTCAGGTCTGGGCACGGACGTCTCTCCTAGTTGTGTCCTGGGACCAGTGTAGCGGAGTCATCATCCAGAAACAGCCAATGATGGCAAAACCTGGGGGTCATCCTTTGCCTGGAAAAGGAGTTCCTCGGGTACCCGAATGGGTGCACTGGGATGGGGGCTGATACCGTAGAGACAGCTGTTTCCAGAAAGCCTGTAGATCTGTATTTCAGTCTCACTGTGCATCTCACTCACGTGGTTGGGTGAGACCTCATTGTGGCTCTAATTGACATGTGTCCTATGTGGGGTGACTTTTTGTGTTCAAAAACGAGATCTGCTTTCTCTGAGCTGTTTGGGGGTCTATCCAGGATTTGAAATGTCTGAGCTGTGTGAGGGTCTGTCTCCAGTCTGGGAGATCACTGAGCTGTGGAGGTTTGTGGGTCCTAGTGAGAGCTGTCTGGGGTATTAGGGGTCTCTCCCGGTGAGTGAGGGATGCGATCCGTTTTAGGAGCAGCGTGCAGAACGCGTGTTGTCTGGGGCTGTTCGCATTATGCATTTCTGGAATCAGGGTTTGAGCTCTCCTGAGGCTCTCTATCGAGGTTGGCATATTTGAGCTCTTGGGGGCTCATATTCTAGGTTGTGAGATTGCAAAGGTTATTTGTCACAGGACGAGAGGTGTGTGAGCAAGCTCGTGTTCACAGTACAGGACAGGAGGGGTCTGAGCAAGCTTGTTGAAGTTCACAGTACAGGGGCTCTGTGCTGTTTGTGTGTCTGCATGCCAGACTGTGGGCTCTGTGATTGGATGGCATCTGTGTGCAGTGTAAGGTCTGTGAGCTATTAAGTTTCTATGTTGCAGGTGGTTCTGATGCTAAAATGCATGTGGGTCTGTATTTTAGGATTTATCCTCTCTGAACTATTTCATGTCTCTCTCCTCCTATGTCGAGTTCACTAGAAGTTTGAATTCTGTGCGTGGTTTGATATTGTACGTCCAGTGCATTGAGGTCTCCTAACTGTATCTAATCCACTCCAGCTCCCAACAACCCAGCTTCCTAGTCTAGGCCATCGAGTCAATGTGGCTGGCTTCCCTCAGTGTGTCCCTGGGATATTCTGGGTTTTGAGAGCCATAGTGGGAGGTCCATGAAATATTTGGGAGTCTGTGTCCAGGGTATGATGCTTCAGAGCCAGGGGAGATCCGGGTCCCAAGGTGAGGAGCCTCTCCTCTGTCTTTGGTGCTTTCTACCAAAATTGACACTTCTGAGCCACTTGGGTGTTTATACCCCGATGAGAGAGCCTTTGTCACATACAGAAGCTCAGACATGAGGTGTTTGTGACTCCTTCCCAGTGTTTCAGCCTGACAACTGTCCAGAAAGACTGGGCTTCATCTGAGTTGACTGACCAAACTCGTCTGTTCCAGCTCCCAACAGCCTGTCTTCCTTGTCTAGACCATTGACTCTCTATGTGGTTGGCTTCCCTGAGACCCTTTCCTATAGGGCTGGATTCTCCCAATCCCGAGCTTTAGCTTACCTATTTCATGCAATCTCAAGTACAGTTTTAAATGTAGTCCATATCCAAGTAAAAACAGTAGAACCAGTGCTTCCTTAAAACAAACAAACAAACAAACAAACAGAAAAAACTATTCACAAAAAATTTTACCGAATTGCAAGAGGTTCCAGGTAGTGAGACACCCCACCCTTTTAATAGGAAGTTGTTGACAATCTGCTCCTGACAATATGGAATTTTCTAAAAATCTTTTCTCTCTCTTGCTGGTACCCGGAGAGGCTCAGGCAAGACAGGCCGTTCACTTTTAGGTTTTGGACAAAACAAGCAAACAACGCTAACAATCACACGCTCAAGCGTGTGTGCGCACACGCACACACACACCACCCATTACACCCATTACACCCATTACACCCATTAGTAGTCAATATCGTGAAATTGTTTTTGGAAATGTAAATGGAATTCTGTGATAATTGTAAAGCCAAATTTCTCATCACACTTATATGTCTACTGCCCAGGATCAGCTGTTTTCCAGGATACTGGACAACTAAAGATGCCTTCTTTTTATAAATATTAAACATCGTAGCTTGTACTCTGAGTACAATGGTCTAAATAACTGTATACCAGTGTAGGAACGACAGAGCCTATTTCTTGAATGTCTTTTCCCGTGTCACATCATGACTTCTCTGTCACCTCCTAAGGAGAGTTTCTCAGATGGTTTAATACAGGAGGCGATGCCAAGGAAGCCGACTGTTTCTTAACCCGTGGAACACGGACTGGAGCCCAGTTATGGCCTGGGGTCTAGCAATGCCCGTGGGAAGGGTCAGTCTGGTCTCCGCTAAAAACGGCATCCCCAATTAGAGAAAGAGAAAGACGCCACACACAGGTTGTCAAACCGCAGTTCTGACACTGTAGAGGTAGGGCTTAAAAAAAAAAAAAAAAACAGCTGTTCCTTCAGAGAGCACCGATCTTGCGTGGCGCTGAGAGAACGGTGGTCCTGCGACACGAATGCGCACCCCCGGCGTGTTCTAGGGAGATTCTCCGTCTTTTATTCTCAGGCTCCCACTGTCGTTCTCATACATGTTCTTTCCTGGGATCAAGTTGCCTCCATCTCACTGCCAGCGTACCCCCTCTTATCCTTAGCCTACGGGCTGAACCCCGCCTCCCCAGAAGAGAAGGGTTAAGACCACCGAGAGGAGAGGTCCTCCCGGCTTCCTAGACAGACCAGCCGCTCAGGCTCGCCTCCACACACCTTACGGAAGGAGGGGCTGCGGGACTGCGCGTGACGTCACAGACGTGGGACCCTGTGGAGAAGCCCGTGCTCTCAGGCCTTCCGCGGGGGTGCATGGGGCAGCCCGGGAGGGAGACCGGGGTGGCCCGGGGCAAAGTGGCTTCCTCTGCGTGGGCCGCGGCGTGGGTGCCTGGACTCCGGGACTTGTAACCACGCGGGGAGCTGAGAGGGTTGAGCCCGCCCCTGCGGCGGCGCAGCGGAATGACTGCCCAGGACGCCTACTTCCTGAGGTGGTAGGGAGGGTTTCCTGGCGCTGCGGGTGACGTCACAGGTCACGCACGTGGCGCGAGCAGGGTTTTGAGGTGAAAGGGCTCCGTGACGTAGTGTTACTTCCTTTATAGAGCGCATGCGTGAGGGGAAGTACCTGTTTCAGATACTCTTACTGTTCTCTTACTGGTAGCTTTTGCTTGCGTGCGTGCTAAGGAAGACAAAAGCCAAACTAGTAGAGCACCTGACCGTTCAGGCTGTTGCACTGCTGAGAGCAGCCCAGATCTGACCATCAGACTGTCTTCGGAGGGTGGTTTTGCCTTTTTTTCTCCTAAGGATTGAGTACACACCTTATAGTGGGGAGATTTAAGGTAGGATGTTTCCGCAGTCAGGATTAGCCTCCCCGAACAAGAAATGTTTCTCTGTGTGTCTAGCTAGTTTCAGGAGGGCTGACTTTTGATCTCCGTTACTATTCATGAGACATCAGGGAGCTGGAATGACTGCGTCTGGCCTTTCAGCAAAAGGAGAAAGTCTGTGTTTGGCCTTGTCGCATGTAAACCCAGGAGTCACCCGAGAGACTTACGGTAGGTGTGACAAAGCGTGAAGAGCAAGCTTTTGCTAGGTTATAGGGGGAAGAGTGGTCTTTTGCGGTCAGCCGTTTCTGGAACATGAGAGCCTGTAGAGATGTCTTGACTGTGACTCTCTTCAGGACTTAAGTGAAGTTCAGCGTTGTCTCCAGGGTAAAGATGAGCTTGGCATCTTTCCCGCCTGTCCAAGCACATAGCTAGATACGCAGAGGTTCCCTTTTTGACCCTGGAAGGAATCTACCCTTGAAGAGCACTTTATAGTTTTAAAAGGTGGTAATTCCCTGATCTAAAGGCAGGAAGTAAACATGAGTCATTATCCTAGAATAGGGGATCATCATCCTCATCTTAAACAAATTCTGACCACAAGAAGGTTAAGTAACCTGCCCGAAGTCAAACAAGGAGTAAGTGGTGGGGCCCTGATTCCAGTCTTGATATGTGCGGCTTCATCACCCGCCTGCAATACAGGCACACACTGTTGGTATCCACATCCACGCATCTGGCTCTCTCCTGTCTCCTAACTACACACCTGAGACAACCGACAGGCCCACAGCAGATCGCACTCAACAAGTGCTAGACACTCTCTGGGACTCTGAGAGGACTTCACAGAGAAGTGTCGGAGAAACTAGGTCCCAAAGGCTCACCTGCCACCCGCTGAAGGAGTGAGGCTACAAGAGGAAGACTGGAGGGTCTGAAGGGGGGCTGTTTTTCTGAGGGACAAGCAGATGGACTAATCTACCACACACGTGATAAACACGTATCTTTTGTTTTAATGTTTGTTTATTTTTGAGAGTCAGAGACAGAGCACTAGCAGGGGAAGGGCAGAGACTCAGGGAGACAGAATCCCAAGCAGGCTACAGGCTAAAGCGACCCTGCAAGGTTCCAAGATTTTGTGTCTGTCCTCTGACCAGCTGCCCTGAAGCCAACTGACCTGGAGTCCCTTGGCATGGAAGGCCTGCCTCAGAGCCAACAGCCAAGCAGGACTTCAACATCCAAGGCTCCCCTGTGGAGTGGTACTTTGGCATGTTAGAGAGGTTTCGCAAGGAACCCCACCCCCCCAAATTAGGTCTCCGCCGGTCTCACTGGTGGCCAGGTATTATGAATTGAGAGGCAAGCAGAGGCAGAGGAAGTGTTTTTAGTGGCTGCATCACAGCCGTGGTGCTGACCAAGCCCCACTGGTGATTTGGAGCTCGGGAGCCTGGAGCCCGAGGACTGCAGTCTGGCTCTACTTAGGTGTCTCTCTGTTCTTCAGCTTGCACGTCTGTGCACTGGGTGATCAAGGTGCCTGTGTCATCAGCCTTCTCAGACCTGAGAGTTGTGACCTGACCAAACACACGCACGTACACTTAGGTAGGGGTTAGAGGCCCTGCTCTGTGTCCCAAAGGTACCGCGATTTCACCTCTGCCGCCGCTCTTCTCACACAACGTGTGGTTGTCTTTTGGTTGCAGACTACACCCTGTGCGATCCCTGTCTCCACACCGTGTCCAGTGAACTGACATAGGGATCCGGGTGGTGCTTATAACATGCTTTTCTTCAGCGAAGGAAGGACCCTTCACCCAGGGTCCTTCATCCCAAAGAGGAGCTCTTGTACTGGTTATCGACCCAGGAGGGTGGAGTTAAACAGGACGTCTCTGTACTCAGATTCTCTGCGAGGAGGAGGAAGATTGGATCTTCTGTACTGTCCCTCATGCCAGACACTTAAAGAGGCTACAAAGAGATTTTAAACGTGTGGGTCACTGTTGTCCCATCGGCCCCACTTCTGGTCTCACAGTGAACTGGGCTCAGGATCCTTGGAGCACGAGGCAGCTCCAAGAATGTTTTCCAAGTACCAAGTGACTGGTGCACAGAGTAGGTGCCCACGGTGATCTGTCCAGTAGGTGGACTGTTGAGTGCGTTCAGGCTGCTGATTAAATACATGATGCTATGGCAAGAGCGGCACATGAGCACCCGGGCGAAGGCTGTGTCAATCCAGGTGTCTGCTGGCAGCCTCACAAGAAATTGCTCCTCCTCACTGTCCTTCCAGCTCTTTGCCCAAACCAGCCTCTTCTCTGAATGGTCTTCTCCATGTCCCTCCTCTGCCTAACTTACAGCCAGATACAGGCTGTCATTCGGCATCTGTGATCCTTGGGCATCCTTTGCAGTCCAGCTGACTGAACCGAAGCTGACTCAGCACAGCAGGATCTAGCGCCTGTCACCCGCTATTCTCCCCCCTGCTTTCTGTTAGGCTCTCACTCCCCCCGCCCAGCTGCTCCAGCCTCCTTGCAGTATCTGCACTGTTTCTGGAAGCCTCTGCCTCAGACACTTCTTCCCAGCTGTTCCCTCTTGACAAGGAAAGTCCTGAACCCCGATACCCGCTTGTCAGACTCCTCTCCCTGTTGACATGTTTGACATGTCATGACATGTCACCTCCTCGTGAACCCTGAACTCCTTCCCTTGGGGATACTTTTAGATTCGGCTCTTGGGCTTACAGATCTTCCAGCAAGGGTGTGGGCACCTGGAGTCAGGACGCACCTGGATGCAGTTCTGTTCTCTTACTAGAGGTGAGGTCTTGTGATACTACTTAACCTCTCCGTGCAGGCATTTTCCCTTTGTGACAGCGGGAAGGTACCTATTCTGCAGGGTTGATACACTAACTGAGATGTCTAGAAAGGGCCTCACATTCTCCTTTCTTCCATTTGGTAGACATTTGTGAATGCCCACTGCGGTTGAGGCTCTGATGGGTGAACAAGACAAAGTCCTTTGACTCTGTCAGCTCCTGGGCTAGTAAGTGAGGCAAATAAGCAACTGCCTCTGACAGCTGGGTGGGGTTGGGGCTGGGATAGGGAAAATATAGGGTGTCGTGGAAGCTCAGAGAAAGGTCACCTGTCCAGGATACGGGGAGGAGGGTGAGGAAGGCTTCCTGGTGCAAATGCTGCGTGTGTCCCCAGAGGTGAATAAGAGTCTTATTCTAAGTCTCTTACTCTAAGAGAATAAGAAGGTCTTCCTCACAGCCATAACATTCCCAAACCACTCATGCAGGACAGATGTGGCATCACCTTCCACTCCCTCCTGACTGACTGAGGAGTGGGGGGACAGTGCTGGCCTGTGCGACAGGAAGAGAATGTTTGCTGCATGGCTTATGGGATACTTTCTTATTCATAGGAAAGATCCAGGACTAGAAAGTCTCTTTCTGCATGTGGACATTGTCGTATGTGGACGTCGGTTTTGGAACATCCAGCCCTCCAGGGGAGCCCCCACCCCAGGGCTCTAGAACATGCAGGTCCCTCTAGAGCAGCGGTTCTTTGTTTTCAACGTTTATTTTTTTCCGCGGGAGAGAGAGACAGAGTGAGAGCTGGGGAAGAGCAGAGAGAGAGGGAGACACAGACTCCGAAGCAGGCTCCGGACTCTGAGCTGTCAGCACAGAGCCCAACGCGGGGCCGAACTCACAAACTGTGATATCGTGACTTGAGCCTTAACTGACTGAGCCACCCAGGCACCCCGCAATGGTTCTTAACTAGGGAAGGTTTTATGCCACAGGGGGTACTTGGCAATGTCTGTAGACATTTCTGCTTGTCGTGGCATGCCATCTAGTGACTAGACATTCTGCGTTGCGCAGACCATCCATAGCCATTTGGTTGAAGCCGAATCCCCAAGGCATTCCCTTGAGGCCATTTAGACGCAGTCTGAGAATCTGCAGCCCTGAATCCTGAGAATCTGTGTTCAGATGGGGATTCGGAGATCTTGTGAGATCCTGACTGTCAGAGATTCCACAGATTCGCCAGTTCTGCTCTGCTAAACATAAGGCATGGAAGCCGGTGTTCGTATCTTACCAACAGTTGCAATAATATGCCTTTAAACAATCGAAATGTTTGTAATCTCCCAAGCTGACCACAAAGTCTCACCTGTTCCCTTTCGGGCCAGGTGAGTGCTAGCAGGTTGCCCTTTTCATCATCATGCCGCTACCTCATTTTTCTGGCCTTAGCCTTGGCCTTGACTACCTTGGGAGCAAGTCCCATCTTTCACTTTGATCGGTTCCCTTACCAGCTGGGAGGAAAGGGGAGCGCCCGCCAATCAGTGGGATCCCTGCATCTGTGGTTGTGTATGGGTGGGTCCAGGGAGCAGGAGAGAGAGGGCCACCGTGCCTCTGCTCCCAGGATGAAGAAGGTGGGACTGTGTGCAAGAGCTTGGGCAGAAAGAAGGAGGGGCCCCAGCCCACTGCCAAGACCAGGTGAGGATAACAGCACTGTTGTTCTGGGTCTACGAGCCAAAGAGTTTGCCTAGAACCAAAGAGAAGAACCTGGAGAATGTCCTTATATTCTGACTGAAAGCCAAAGGGCACCCAAGAAAATGGGAGGGCAAATTAGCACCGAAGGCAGGCCAGCCCCTGAGCAGCTCCCCAAATGAATGGGATTGTGTTCGTGCATCACCTGTAGCCTGAACCATGGGCCCTGAATGCTGAGGGGAGATCCATGCTCTCCAGTAGCCACAGTCCGGCCGGAAACTCCGAGGATAAGGCCCTGCCTGCCATAGCTGAGTGCCTGTTGTCTTTGGGGCCACTATGTCCAGACCATGCACCTTCTGTGGCTCTAAGATGGGGATGTCAGTACCTGCCTTCCTGCTTCCAGGGCTCTTCTGACAAACACAAACAAACAAACACAAAAATATCAGAGAGCAGGAAAGAACCTAGGTCCTCGATGACATCACTGGATCCCAGAATTTGCCCCGCCTGCACCCACCTTCCTTCTGATTTCGTTCTGTGTGATTATGAATTGCCTTTGTGATTAGGCCTGTTTGAGGAGGGGTTTCCTCTTTACTCACAGCACAAAGCAGACTTCTGGATACGGTGAGCATCGTGGGGTTTGGTTTTCTTTTGTTCTCTGGGAGCTGCGTCGTGTCGTGGGTAAGGCCACAAGCTCTGTTCCTAGACAGGCTTCCTTCCAACCCAGTTCTGCCATTTGCAGTCATGTTCTCTGGAGAAATGTACGTGGCCCTCTGTGCCTTACTATCCTCACCTGTGAACTGGGCTCATTATTCTTAATAATGACAATGCCAAGCAGAGAGGGTTGCATTTGTGGGTATGTAATGAGGTAATGCAAGGATGGTTCACGAAATTGCATCTGGCACATTCCCTGTCTTTACACCTACTGATGCTGCCATGGGGGAGGTGGCAGGTCGGGCTTTATACTGCAGGAGCTAGAGCAGAGAACATAAAGATGGCTTACACATCTGAGTTCGGCCCTAGACGCTCTCTTTCTCTGCCACACGTTCTCATCTTTTGCGTCATGCACGGACGACCCCTCATCAGAGGGCTGACTCTTTCCACCTGGGGACCACAAATAGGTACCGTCTTACACTGTGTGCATCAGTTCAGTTCACTCCCGTTTTGTCCTCAGATAGCCTGGGCTGTGCCTGTTGCGGCGGGGGGAGTAGGTAATGGAGCACGTGATGCTCCCTTACTCCGGCATGGCAGGCATGGCATCGGAAGGTCTCTGCGTCCCCGTCCCCATGCCTGCCTTTCTCTCCAAACTCATCTCCCTCCACCCTAGAATACAGTTGACACTCGCATTGGATTCCAGGGCATACTCTGCCACTTCAGTCTCTCTCTCCTTCGGCCTCAAATTCCTCCTGGTCAAAGGCAATAATCCTACCTACTCGAGCTTTGTTGGGAGACCTCCAGGAGACAACAGATGTAAAACACCTAGCTGGCGTTACCTGGCACATGGAAGGCACTGGATAAGAGGCAGCATTATCTGCTTCGATTCTTTAATCCGCAGCACCTGGCATGCAAAGGGTAAGACTTCCTTCTCTTTTGTACGGCTGAATAATATCCCATTGTATGGATGTGCCACACTTCCTTTATCCGTTTCATTGTCGATTGACAGCTGGGTTGTTTCCATTATCCTAGCTACTGCGATTGATGCTGCAGTAAATATGGGAACGCAGACATCTCTAGGAGAGGCTGGCTTGAGTTCTTTTGCATAAATGCCCAGGAGTGGGATGCAGGCTCATATGATAGGACTTTTTGGGTTCGTTTGTTGGTTTTAGTTGTTTTGGAGGTGACATCTGGATATGAACAGGATCATATGATAGTTTTAATTTTAATTTTTGAGGAACCTCCATACTGTCTTCCATATGGCTGCACCAGCTGCATTCCCACCGACAGTGTACGAGGATTCCAGTTTTCTGCATACTCACCGACACTTTCTTTTTTTTTTTTTTAACGTTTATTTATTTTTGAGAGACATAGAGACAGAGTATGAGCAGGGGAAGGGCAGAGAGAGAGGGAAATACAGAATCTGAAGCAGGCTCCAGGCTCCGAGTCGCCGGCACAGAGCCGACGCGGGGCTCGAACCCACAGACCGCGAGCTCATGACCTGAGCCGAAGTCGGCCGCTTAACCAACTGAGCCACCCAGGCGCCTCTCACCGACACTTTCGATCTGCTGTTTGTTAGTTTGCTTGACAATAACTGTCCTCACATGTGTGGCGTGGTAATCTCATTGTGGTTTGGATTTGCCTTTCCCTGATGATTAGTGAAGGGGAGCAGCATTTCATATACCTTTCGGCCATCTGTAGGTCTTCTTTGGAAGAAATGTCTATTCAAATCCTTTGCACATTTTTCAATTGGTTTGTTTTCTTACTGCTGAGTTAGAAAAGTTTGTTATAAATATTGAAAATTAACCCTTATCAGATGCACGGCTTCTACATTTCTGCCCATTTTGTAGATTGCCTTTTTACTTTGTTGATGGTTTCGTTTGCTGTGCTGAAGCATTTAAGTTGATGTAGTCCCTCTTGGCCGTGTTTGCTTTCCATGGCTGTGCTTTTGGTGTCGTTTCCATGAAATCACTTGTCAAGACCATTGTCACGTAGATATTCCTCTGTGTTTTCTTTCAGGAGTTTTACAGTGTCACGTCTTATACTTAATCTTCAGTTCCTTTCGGGTTGTGTGTGGTGTAATGTAGGGTCCAGTGTCAACCCTTTGCATGTGCTTGTCCAGGTTTCCCAGCACCTTTTGTCAAAGAGACTGTCCTCTTCCCGTTGCGTATTATTGGCGCCCTTGTCAAGATCAGCTGACTGTACGTGCATGGGTTTATTTCTGGGTTTTGTTCTGTCATGGTCTGTGTCTGTCTCTCTACCACTACCATACTGATTTACTTACCGTAGCCTTGTAATATGTTTTGAAATGAGGAGGTTGGGTACTTCCAACTTTGATCTTCCTCCAGGTTGCCTTGGCTATTCTGGGTCTTTTGTTGTTTCATATGCATTTTAGGATTGTTTTCCTATTGCTGAAAAATGCCATTGGGTTTTGAGAGGAATAGCATTGAGGCTGTCATTTTTCTTTTTAATCTTTCATCTTAAACTATAGATTACATTGATTGGTTAATCAGTTATATTCTAAATCCGAGGATTGCATTAGTTGGTTTTCAATTATTGAACCACCCTTGCTTTCCTGGGCTAACCCACTTGATCATGCTGTTTTCCCTTTGAATCGCTGGATTCCATGTGCTAGTATTTGTGGAGGAATTTTGCGCTTGTGCTAAGAAAGAATATTGGTCAGTAGTTTTCTTTTCTTGGTATCAGCGAAATGCTAGCCTCATAAAAAATCCCTTGCAAGTGTTTCCCCCACTTCTGTTTCCTGGAGGACATTGTGTAGAATTTGTGTGTGAGTGTTTTTATTCCTGTCGATATTTGGTAGAATTCACTGGTGATACATGTGGGATTTTCCTCATAGGCTTTTAACAACTGATTCAATTTCTGTAAACAGTACTGAACTATGCATGTTCTTTCACCTTGGGTAAGTTTTGGTGGTTTATGGTTTTTGAGTAATCAGTCCATTTGCACGTTGTTGCATTTATGTATGGAGATTTGAATGTAATGTTGATAACGTTGTTTCTCTCATATTTCCTGGGTCTCTAGTGAAATCTCTTTCATTCCTATTATTAGTAACATTTCTTCCCTCTCTCTCTCTCTCTCTCTCTCTCTCTCTCTCTCTCTGTTTCCAGTTTTATTGAGATATAACTGACACACAGCACTAGATAAGGTATACAGGGTAATAATCAGACTTACATATGTCATGAAATGATCACCATAGTAAGTTTAGTTGACATCCACCATCTCATAGAGACACAAAAAGAAGAAAAAGAAACCAGTGTTTTCCTTGTGAAGGGAACTCTTAGGATTTACTCTTGACAACTTTCATTTATACCACACAGCAGTGTTAACTATACTTATGTTATATCCTGCTATTTATCTTATCTTTCTTATAACTGGAAGTTTGTTTCTTTTGATCACAATCCTCCAATTTTTTCTCCCTCCCCAAATCACCACCTCTGGTAACCACAAATCCGATATCTTTTTCTATACATTTGGAAGTTTTCTTTTCTATTCCATATATAAGTAGATCATTTGTCCTTCTCTGACGTATTTCACTTACCATAATGCCCTCAAGGCCCAACTATATTGTCACAGAGAGCAGGATTTCCTCCTTTTTATGGCTAAATAATACTCGTGTGTGTGTGTGTGTGTGTGCATCTTCTTGATCCATTTATCCACCAGAGACACTTAGACTGTGTCGATATCTTGGCTATTGTAAATAATGCTGCTATGGACATGGGGGTGAAGATGTATCTCTGACATTGTGATTTCATTTCCTTCACATAGTCTCTCAGAAGTGGAATATCTGCATCATAGGGTGGTTCTCTTTTTAATTTTTTGAGAAACCTCCATACTGTTTTCCATAACGGCTGCACCAATTTACATTCCCACCAACAAACAGTACACAAGATGTCTTTATTCTGCACACAGAAACTGGCATTTTTATCTCATAGTTTTGATGCTAGCCATTCTAACAGGTGTGAGGTGATACCTCATTGTGGTTCTGATTTGCATTTCCCTCATGATTGGTGGTTTGCAGCAGCTTTTCCTGTACCGGTTGGACATTTGTATGTCATCTGTAGAAAAATGTCTATTCACAGCCTTTACCCATGTTTAAATTCGATCATTACTTTTTTTTTTTTTTGCTATGGCGTTGTGCGAGATCTTTATATTTTGGATGTTAAGTCCTTGTCAGATATATGGTTTGCAAAGATTTTCTCCCATTCCATATGTTGTCTTTTCATCTTGGTGGTTTCTTTAGTGTGTAGCTTTTTAGTTAGAGGTAGCCCACTTGTTTTTGATTTTGTTGTTTGTGCCTTGGATGGCATTTCCAAAAATCCATTGCCGAGACCCATGTCAAGGAGTTTTCTCATTATATATTCTTCTAGCAGTTTTGGTTTCCAGTCTTACATTTAAGCCTTTAATCCATTTCGAGTTAACTTTTGTGAGTGTAAGATAGGAATCCAGCTTTATTCTTTTACATGTGAATAGTCCATTCCCCCGGCGCCATTTATTGAAGAGACGGTCTTTTTGTCCATTGAGTATTCTTGACTCTGTTGTCAAATATTAGTTGACCATACATGCATGGGGTTATTTCTAGGCTCTCGATTCTGTTCCGTTAGCCCATGTGTCAGTTTTTTATGCCAGTAACATGCTGTTCTGATTACTCTAGCTGTGTAATATGGCTAGAAGTCAGGAAGTGTGATATAGCTTCTTTGTTCTTCTCCAGTCCTATAGAGGTTTATCAATTTTATTGATTATTTCAAAGAAGCAACAAGAACAAAAAACCACATTTATTTCTTTATTTGGAGAGAGAATGAGTGGCGTGAGCAGGGAAGGGGCAGAGAGAGAAGGAGAGAGAGGGAATCCCACCCAGGCTCCACACTGTCGGCGCATAGCCTGACATGTGACTCAACCCCACGAACCATAAGATCATGACCTGAGCCAAAGTCAAGTGTCAGGTGCTTAACCAACTGAGCTACCCAGGCGCCCCATCAAAGAAGCAACTTTTAATTTGAGTTTCTCTATTCTGTCTTGTTAGACATTTCATTGATTTCTGTTCTTATATTTTAGTAAAATTCTTATTTCTGCTTACTGAGGATTGCGAGATGACTTTCATAGGTTTGAACATCCTTTTTAACTAGGTGAAAGCCAGTGAAAATTCAAAAGAATGTGTCACCATGGTGGAAATGCTTAGATTTTAGCCAGTGTCCCCTTTTGAATGTACATGAACACTTACGAGGAGGGCACATGCTGGTCACACATGGAGTATTCTTAAAATTATGCTTGAAGTGGTTATAAAAATCAGCAGGGTCGGCTGAGCTGGCACCCTGCTTCAGGCTCCCCACTGGGATTCTCCTCTCTCTCCCTCTCTCCCTCTCTTTCTCTCTCTCTCTCTCTCTCTCTCTCTCTCTCTCTCTCTCTCTCCACACTTTGATCACTCATGCCCTCTGTCTCTCTGTTTCGAAAAAACAAGAAAAAACTGTGCTGGAAGATTAATGGTTGGCTGCAGGGCACCATGTTGTATTACCTGTCAAGTGGATGTGATGAGTGATCTCACATCTATGATCCTGATTATATGCCATCCAGATTCTGAACTTGGAAATGTACTCTGTCATCTAAAGCCCAGAACCATCCTAGGGAGTAAGGCTCATTTACTTACTTCCCCATTTAACAGATAGGAAGCCAGGCTCAGGAAGCTTAAGTCACATGAATAATAACAGAGTTTCCTTTCTTCTTTTATCACCATTTGAAGCAGTCTGGGTTCTTCCGGCCACACACGTCCCTTGCTAGCTTCCAGCTCTTTGACAACCTTCGTCTTTACCTTCCTGTCTAGACCGAGGGCCAGGTGGAGCTGTGAGCACGGAACACACCTCCATGGATCCGCTCCAGAAATGCAGCTCAACGCTGATTTCTGAATCTTCCCCGATGATCTCTGAAGAGACCTCCCGGGAGGTCACGGCAGCCTCCCCTCCTTCCTTCTCAGAATTGCTGATGATGGGCCTGGGTGACCTCAAAACCAGTCCTGGCACCAAATACCCCGCCCCTCTTCCAGAGGGGCTGCTCCAGCAGCGCTACAGAGATGACAAAACCCTACAGGAGAGGCGGTGGGAAAGGTCAGCATCCCCTCAGAGGAAGAAAACCCTTCTGGGGCACATGAGACGGCAACACCTCGATCGGGTGGCACCTTATCGGGCTGAGAGGAAAGCCAGGATCTCCTCCTCAGGTGACAGAGATCAGAACAGATTCAGATGTGAATGTCGGTACTGCCAGAGCCATAGGCCCAACGTCCCTGGGACACCTGCAGAGAGGAAAGGGGCCCCCCATGCTTCCTCCTGGGAGACGCTGGTGCAGGGCCTCAGTGGCTTGACCCTCAGCCTGGGCACCAGCCGGCCCGGCCTGCTGCCCGAAGGGGTGCTCCAACAGCAAGAAAGAGACGAGAAGCTCCAACTGGAGATGCAGCAGGAAAGCAAAAGAATGTTTCAGAGGCTCCTAAAGCAGTGGTTGAAAGAAAACTGAGGCTCTCATCCTCACGTGACACAGGTCTGAATGGCTCCAGACGTGACCCTGAGCGTGGATTCCTTTTGGGGACCCAACAGTAAGCAGTCGTCAGAGAAGTGACAAGAGCAGCGTTGATGACTGAAAATTCTATTGGCGTGAGCCCCCATCCAAATCCAGGAAGGTTCTGTCTCTCCTACCTGGAATCTGTAGATCCCCGGGGGGCTTTCTGTGGGACACCGCGTACCCCAGAGGTCCGTAATTTCCGTATCCTGGCTCCCGTGATGCATGTTGTCACTCTCCCACCCCGGACTCTGTCTCCCCTCCCCTCCTTGTCAGTACGGTAGAGAGCTGCTCTGTAGCATGAATGCCCTGTTGGTGGCCATGTGCTTTTGTGCCATTTCACGGACTGCCTCCCAGCAGCAGCACTGGTCTGCTGGAGTGGCCTTGTGCTGAACGGAGATCCACTTTCCAGAGACTGATGCTAAACGAGGTGCAGAAAGGGACGTGGAACTGGAACTCGATGGTTCGCCATCGTATTGTGTGTGTAAGCCGTTACGAATACGCTGAGCTAAACGTAGATCAGTGTTTCCCTGCTTTGTAACAGGGGTAGTATTCTCCCCGAAGGAATTTCTGACCCGTTACCTCATCCTCCTTGCCGAATAAACATACGTATGAAAAAAAAACTAACATTTGCGTTCAGGTTCTTTATCCATATTGGGTTGTTCTTTCTCGGGTGTGAGGTCACTGCATTTAAATCCTAGAGCAGCAGATCACAGTTTATCAGGAGGTTTGGAGCCAGGGCCAGGCAGGGCACCAGGGAACACCATGGAGTCACCGTTTGCGGCCCCGCAGCACGAGCAGCCTTCGGATCATCCAGGTGGAACAAGTGGAAGAGAGTCTTCCTGCCCACAGAGAGCTGGACGCACAGCCCGCCACCCACGGTATGAGGTCCTGGGGGATGGTGCCAGCCCCCCTGGGGTAGGACCTCCAGGGACCGTTCCTTGTTGCCCGGTGTCCCTGGGTTGGGGAATGGGAACAGCAGTTTCATGCCTGCATCACGGAGTCATTTCAGAGTCGTTTTGGGATTTACACATGTGCCTTTTCATTTCAGGAGGCATTAACGAATCAATCCACCTTCTCCCCCCCCCCACCCCCACAGATCCAATGCCGTGTAACCCTGGAAGTGCCCGTGCAATCCCTTTGAACTACAGAGAAACTCTGCTTTGCGCTCAGTCTCCGTATGTAGGCAGTCCCCAGAGCTGTGTTGCTGCAAACATCTCTGAGTGTCCTGCAGACAGAAGTGCCTTCAGGGCAGGTATGTCCGTTATGTTCTGAACGTGTGATCTCTCCAGAGAGCTTGGAGCTCAGGTGACCCTGCCAGGCTCGTCTCCCACTTGCCAGGAGAAGGTAAATAAAGCAGGGATTTTCTTCCTTGAAACTCTGAGGCCTAAATTCACGCTGGTCGTTCGGGGCGTGGTTAGCGGGATAACGTGTATTTCACTTTACTGATCATGTCCCAGATGTCAGACAGTGTTCTACAGATTTCCGTACATCAGCTTATGTAATCGGCTCCCTGAGACCCATCATAGAGCAAGAATGCCATCTCACTTTGTGTGTGAAAAGCAGAGTACAGAGAGGTCAAGTGACTTGTTCAGTGTCACGCAGGCACTGAAGGGGAGGGTGGCAGAACCTAGGCAGCCTGGACTCAGAGCATGACTCCTAACCAGCCCACCAACCTTAACCTCCATAAAGGTCAGGGGTGAAGTGCCGAGAACCGGTGACGTCGGTGGGCGTTTCCCAGGTGGAAGCATCAGGTCTGGTAAGATACCTCCTTGAATCCTCCCCATAGTTCACTGGGACAGGGGCAATCCTCCCCACCTGGCAGAGGTCAGGGAAATCATAAAGAGATGGCCTTACTGCAGCAGCCACTCCAACCACAGACAGACGTTTAGCCACTCCCCCTTGCCTCCCCCACTCCACGCTAGGCTGGGCGCTGGGTTGGGGAAGTTTGAAGACAATCCCGGCGCTTGGGATTGAGCCTTTAATCAGGGAGAGCTGTGACACTCAATCAGGTGGCAAAGAGCCGTCCTGGAGCCCCCGCGTGGCTCGGTGTCCAAGAGACGAGAGGGGTAGGAAGGAACGGGGTGGGGCAGAGTGCACGTGGGGCTTACCGAGGGTACTCCTAACCACACTTACTCGTGGCCTACAGGGGGGCACATGGGGAGTGGGTGGGCGAGTGTAACGGACGGCCCCAGTGGTGCCATCCCACCCCCCCCTCAAAGTCGTCGTCCCCTTTCCACGGACCAAGTGTATGGGCATATCTGGGGGTCCCATCTGAGTCAGCACACGGTCCCAAGTTATAGACCAGGAGATGGAATCCAGTAATATGCAGAGATGTTCAGCATGTCAAATTCTAAAGTGTTTTTAATGTTTATTTTTGAGAGAGAGAGATACAGAGTGGGAGTGGGGGAGGGGCAGAGAGAGACAGAGACACAGAATCTGAAGCAGACTATTGTCTCCGAGCTGTCAGCACAGAGCCCGATGCGGGGCTTGAATTTACGAATTGCGAGATCATGACTTGAGCCAAAGTTGGACCCCTAACCGACCGAGGCCCTCCGGTGCCCCTTTTTTTAAAAAAGAAAAGTTTCTGTTTCTTATTTTTGAGAGAGATTCAGAGTGGGAGTGGGGGAGAGGCAGAGAGACAGGGAGACACAGAATCTGAAGCATCAGCATATCTAATTCTAGACAAGAGGCAGAGGGAGAACCACCAGGAGGCAAGAAATACAGGGAACGCATGTGGGTCAAGTGGAATGCTCACATCAGAAATCTCAATGTACCTATCACAGGTAAAGAAATCGAATTTGTTATTTAACAACCTTCCTACTGGGGCGCCTGGGTGGCTCAGTCAGTTGAGCATCCGACTCTTGATTTCAGCTTGGGTCCTGATCTCACAGTTCATGGGATTGAGCCCTGCGTCGGGCTCTGCACAGACAGCACAGAGCCTGCTTGGGATTCTCTCTCTCCCTCTTTCTGACCCTGTTCCCCTTGCGCGCGTGCGCTCTCTCTCTCTCTCTCTCTCTCTCTCTCTCTCTCTCTCTGTCGGTCTGTCTCTCTCTGTCTCTCTCAAAATAAATAAATTTTAAAAATTGATTTAAAAACCTTCCCACAGAGAAAAGCCCTGGGCCTGCTGGCCTCCTTGCCAAGTTCTGTTAAACTATAGTAAGAGATAACATCCATCCTTCATAGACTGTTCCAGATAGAGAGGAGGAGGGAATATTTCCCAACCCATGCTATGAGGACAATATTACCCTGCACCAAAGCCACACATGACAACACAAGAACACTATAGACCAATACCCATCAGGAACACCCATACGTAAATCCTCAACAAAATAGAACACCAAATCCAACAACATTTACAACGGAGAAAGCACCTAGCCAAAGGCGATTTATCCCAGGGTTGCAATATTGCTTTAACATTCAAAATACAATTAGGGTAAACAGCATAGTAATGTGATGAGGACAGAAACCATGTGATCACCTTGATAGACAAAGACATTTGACAGAATTCAAGGCCCATCGGTGATAAAAATGCTCATCCAACTAGGAACAGAAGGGAACGTCCTCCTTCTGATAGGGCTGTCTACAAGAAAACCATGTCTCCCGTCACATCGTATTTAGTAGGGAATGAATGCTTTCCCCCTGAGGTCCAGACCAAGGCGAGGATGTCGGTTCCCACCGTTTCTGCCCAACATTGACTGAAAGTTTCAGCCAGCGCAATCATGCAAGGCAAAGAAATGAAAACATGGAGAAACCGGACACGAAAACTGTGTCCAAGCCAAGACTTATACTCATGTTCACAGCAGCATTGTTCATAATCACCAGAAAGTGGAAACTGTAAAATTCTGTCCTCTGGTAAATGGATAATGGAAATGTGGCATACCCATGCAGTAAGATTCCACTGATGTATGAAAAGGGATGAACTCCTAATTTCTGCTACAACAGGGATGAGCCCCCAAGGTGTTCTGCGACGTGGCAGACACAGACACGAGAGTCCACCTAAGGCAGGAGTCACTTTCTAGGAAATGCCCAGAAAGTGCAACCCTACACAGAGAGAAATCACAAGACTTTGCCTCGGCCTAGAGGTAGTAGTGGGAAGTGAGCGCCGACGGGTACACAGGGTCTTTCTGGAGAGATGGAAATGTTCTAAACCCGAACCGTGGCGATGGCTGCACGACTCTGCATTTACTACAATTCACTGCATTGGACCCTCTAGTTGGGTGACGGTGGTGTTTAATTGGAGCCCAATAAAGCCCTTTGGAAAATGTAATGCAAATGTCTAAGTAAGTCATTTAGGAAAATGGATGCCATTGATTTTATAACACTAAGGAACTGCCCCATCTCCCTTTCCATGTTCTGGGACCTGCCTGCACGACCCATCATCACCTGCCTCCTCCCTGTGGGCGAGCTGCTTCCACCAGACTGAGTCACTGCGCGCATGAGAAAGGAGTGCTGCTGAGTGCACGCGCCTGTGCGTGTGTCTGTGTCTGTGTGTGCTCACGCGCAGGCACCCGCTGGGTGAACTTAATGGTTGGCTCACAAATCCGTGGCTGGGGTCAGGCTCCCGTAATCCATCCTGCATCTGAAAACCCACGTAGGAGTTTTCCTTTCTTCAGGAACCCTGTGGACCCGGCTGCAGCTTGCTTGGTAACCAGCCTCACCCTTAGCTTCAACCTCTGGCCGCAGGAAGACATGTAGAGTGGGGAGGGATGTCGTTCCCAACCCCCACTGCCCCCCCCCGCCCCACTCAGCGACCCAGTGTGGAGACACAGCAGAGAAGTAACCAAGACAGTGGAAATCCTGCTGCCTTGAGCCCCTTCCCTCTCCCCTCTGCCTGAGTGTCATGTAAAGAAGGGGACGTAGATGCATAAACACACTCCTCAGTCCCTGAACTTGTTCTAAGTGTGGCTGTAAAATAAATATGTCACAAATAGCTCCTGACTTATAAATACAGAAAGCAAGGTAGGCGGTGCCACAGGGAAGGGGGTGAGCGGATGGAAAAACGGGTGAAGGGGAGTGGGAGATACAGGCCTCCAGAGAAGGAATGAATAAGCCATTGCATCAGAGGCACAGCACAGGGAATGTCGTCAATTACTGTCATACCATTGTATGATGACAGACACTGGCTACACTTGTGGTGAGCACAGCATAACACTAGACATGGTAAGTCCCTGTCATACACACCTGTGACTAATGTAACATCGTGTGTCAACTGTACTCAGATCAAAAAAAAAAAAATACCTCTACAAAGACAAGACACATAAGGAATTCTTTTTTAAATTTCAGTAGTAATACATGGCTCTGACGTTCAAGATTCTATTTAAACCAGGTGAAGCTGGTTTAAATAGACAAGTGAAGCTCAGAGATGCCTCACAACATCAGCTGTGCATCAGATCTCCTGGAGCAGTTGAGAAATGACTCGACACCGAAAACACAGACAATCGAATTAAAAATGGAGAGAAGTCATGAACACGCATTTCTCCAAAGAAGACAAACTGACGGTTAATGGACATGCGAATAGGTAACAAGTATCGCTGTCATAGGGAAATGCAAATCAAAACCACAATGAGCTATCACCTCACACCTGTCAGAGTGGCTAAACTCAAACACATGAGAAACAACAGGTGTTAGCAAGTGCCTGGAAACGGGACCCCTCCTGCACTGTTGCTGGGAATGCAAACTGGTGCATCTGCCGTGGAAATGTATGGAGGTTCTTGGAAAAGTTAAACACCGAAATACCCTACGATCCAACAATTGCCTCCTGGTATTTACCCCCAAAATACAAAAACGCTGAGGCACCCAGGTGGCTCAGTCGGTTAGGTGTCCAACTTCGGCTCCGTTCGTGGTCTCGCGGTTCGTGAGTTTAGCCCCGCATGGGGCTCTGTGCTGACAGCTCAGAACCTGGAGCCTGCTTCAGATTCTGTGTCTTCCTCCCCTGTTCGTTCTCTCTCTCTCGCTCTGGCTCTCGCTCTGGCTCTCTCTCAAAAATAAATATTTAAAATAAATTTAGGGGCACCTGGGTGGCTGGGCCGGTTAAGTGTCCGACTCTTGCTTTTGGCTCGGGGCCTGAACTTGCGGTTTGTGAGTTCCAGCCCCACATCGGGCTCTGTGGTGACGGTGCGGAGCCCTCTTGGGATTCTCTCTCTGCCTCTAAATCACTCGCTCTCTCTGTCTCGCTCTCCCTCAAAATAAATAAAGAAATGTAAAGATGAAAAAAATTTTCTCAAATACAAAAGCACTACTTCAAATGGGTGCGCGAACTCCTATATTTTAGCAGCATTGTTTGCTATTAACAAATTATGGAAACAACCCAAGTGTCCATCAAAGGATGAATAGATAAAGAAGATGTGAATATATACAATGGAATATTATTCAGCTATAAAGGGAATGAAATCTTCGCATTTGCAACAACATGGAAGGAGCTGGAGAGTATTATGTTAAGAGATCTAAGCTAGGCCGAAAAACACAAATAGCATATGGTTTCACTCATATGTTTAATAAACAACAACAACAAAGAATGAGCCAAGGAAAAGAGACAGACAAACCAGGAAACATGCTCTTGACTATAGAAAACAAAGGGATGAAGGGGCGCCTGAGTGGCTCAGTTAAGCATCAGACTTCGGCTCAGGTCATGATCTCAAGTTCCTAGTTCAAGCCCCACATGGTGCTCTGTGTTGACAGCGTGGAGCCTGCTTCCGATCTTCTGTCCCTCGCTCTGTCTCTCAAAACTTAAAAATTTTTTTAATTTAAAAAGACAACAAATGGATGGTCACCAGAGGGAGCATGAAGTGGGGGGATGGGTGAAATAGGGAATGGGGATTAAGGAGTGCACTTGTCCTGGTGAGCACCAGGCGTTGTATGGAAGTGTTGAATCACTGTGCTGTACACCTGAAACTAATATTATATTGTATGTTTACTATTTTGGAATTGAAATAAACTTAATAATAATAATAATAATAAATAATAATAAAAACAGGGAAAGTTGCTGGTGCTCCATCCCTGGAGAGTCTGATTTAGCGAGTCTGGAATGTGGCCCCAGTATTTGGAAACTTCTCCTGTGAAAACCGAGATTGCAGCTGTGCAAACAGAACCATCCTTAATCAGAAATGTGAGACTCCCTTACAAGGAAAGCAGCTTTTCATCATTACCTGCTGTGGTTGGCAGATCTCCCCAGCTGAGGAGAGGAAAAACATGCCAAGTAGATGCGGATTTTTTGTCTAAATGCGGGTTGTTGTTGTTGTTGTTGTTTAATTTTTTAACGTTTATTTATTATTGGCAGACAGAGACAGAGCTTGAGCAGGGGAGGGGCAGAGAGAGGTGGAGACACAGAACCCGAAGCAGGCTCCAGGCTCCGAGCTGTCAGGACAGAGCCCGACGCTCGAACTCACAAACCGTGAGACCATGACCTGAGCCGAAGTCGGACACTTAACCGACTGAGCCACCCAGGCGCCCCTAAATGCGGGTTTTAAAACTGACATTGGATCCGCTGTTCTCAGCGTTCCAGAAAGCCAAGGTTTGAAGTTCAAACCCTGGATTTGCTAATGAAACGTTTTACTTGTTTTTTCTTATCAAGATCCCTTGTGCTGGCTTACTTTAAAATTTGAAAAAATATTGCATAGATACCTTCCCCAGACAGATCACAGTAATTCTCTGAAGCCTGATTGGCTGAGATTTGTATCAGTTGATGTAGATGGATCAGCGGTCAGGCTTATCTGCCACGTTCACAGAGTTGCATTTTTTACCTTTGTATTATAATTTATGGTATCAAATGAATTCACAGGCTCAGGCCAACTAGGTCCAGGGATTTATGATGAAAAATAAAGTTGAGCAGTCCCTTGTTTCATGCCCATGCATGGACACGTGCCTCCCTAAACTTTCTCTTTTCGCGGTTTCTTCTGGATATTCAAGTCCATATTCCAAGTCAGCCTTACTGCTATGTCTAATTCATCGAGGGTAGGCGTCGTGAGTTCTAACGAAGATGAAGATTGAAGTCTCCTGGATATATTACAGGGCCTGGTCTTCTCTTCAGAATGAATTCCTGTGTGGAACCACCCACGCCAGGGGAAATCTCTGCTCAGGAGCAATCAGAGTGTGTCTGCCGAGAAGGATCCCTCCTGGGGGACTTTACACACATCTGTGGCAAGGCGAAGATCACGGCTTGGCCTTTTCCAGAGCAGGTCCCAGAGAGTCGTTGGGCAGTGGAGTGCACACCGAGCAGTACACCCAGGATTTTGCCTTCGGGAATTGGGTGGATGGCAATGCCCAGCCATGAGACGGGGAATATAGGTCTGGGGTCCTCTGCAGATTTGCGGGGCTTGTGGGATTCGCACCTGCGTGGAGATGCCCCACAGGGGTCCTGGGACCCAGGAGACATTTCTTAGGTAGACTCATTGATGGGAGAGGCATCAGCATACAAGGGGATTGAGATGAAATCAAGTCAGATGGATAGAGCTCAAGGTGGCGATGCGGTCACCCACGGATCACGTATAGGATGAGGAGAGCACAGGGCAGAGGTTGGAGTCCTGGGAGAAAACAAAACAAGATTTGGGAGGGGATCAAATGAAACGGGCCAACAAGGAGACTTAGAAATAATGATCTGAGAGGTGGGAAGAAACCCTGGGGGGGGGGGCTTCTGTCACAGATGCTGAGGAAAGACACAGCATTTTGAAAAAATGGAATGTTCCTGTTGTCAACACAGCATCGGGTACTTTGGTTTTGCAACATGGAGCTCTTTGGAGACTCTAGCAAAGGAATGTTCCATGGGTGGGGGGCACGGCAGGGGAAAATCCAGAGGTAAAAAATGAAGTACTCTCCTCAGTCTACACTTTGAAGAAGCCTGGCTTGAAGGGAATCAAGGCCAGGGTAGTAGAAAGAGATGGCCGTGTGCTTTTCAGGGGATGTTCTTTTCTGTCCCCAAATGCAAGACAGAAAACAACAGGATGCAGGTTCCGGAAGCCCCTGTGGATGGTGAGCACTGTTGAACAGATGACAGAGTGCTGAGTTGGGATGAGCCTCACAGGTGTTTCTTTCAGGGCAGAGCGGTGGGATCGGGCAGCAGTCGGGTTCCAGCATCTCCCGCACCATCCTCACCCCTGTGACCCACGCAGATGTGGCTTCAGAGACTCAACAGCCTCCAGGTAAAAGTCTCAGTGGATGGTGTCCGGGGAGAGTCCAACATTGAGTTGTCAGACAAGAGAGCAACGGAGGGAGAGGGATTGCGAACTTCTGGCAGAGGTGACATCAGAGGACAAGAGTCCTGTTGGGGACGCTCAGAGCAGTGATGCCATTGAGAGCAGTGGATGTGAGGGCTTGGGTTCTGGACGATGGCAGGGCTGGGGATGTGGGCACTAGGTCCCCACTTTCAGACCCAATACCTGCGAAAAAGAGGTTTCTTGGTTTGGGGCAACCTTGTCTGCGGCCTGGGCCCGGATAGACTCGAATCTTCTGTAAAACTAAAGCCCGTCCAAGAGATTGTCCTCAGCGTGTCCTGTCTGGTGGTGAGGGTGCTTTGGGGGTCCTTCTGGTGAGGAACAGAGAGGCTGGGCCTTCCTGCAGCAGAACAGGACTCCCATGGGATTCCCACCACCACAGAGTGCAGGCCTCAGATGCCCACGAAGGGGATGCAGGGTGCAGGCTGCAGCGGGTTCTTGGAAGTACAGGCTGCGGCCCAACTCCGGAGCGTTCTAAGATCATAGGCCAGGGCCACCTGGCAGGCCTCCGTGAAATAACTCAGGCGAATGCTCTCAGGCGAAGGACCAAGGTCCAATCCCAAAGCAAATTCTGCTACTGCTACGTGGCCACAGCCCAGGCACTATGGGAGCTCAAGGTCTTTGGCGTGGAAACCCTTTTGTTTCCAAAGTTCTTTCTCACTGCTTGAGTGGGAAGGGAGGGACAGGCCATTATCTGAAAGGAGCCCCAATGAGGAATGGAGGCCAGGTGGACCATGGCTGGAAGAAGAGACCGAGGCCTTGCTCCAGGTCTTTCCATGCCCAGAGTGACACAAGAGGGCATAGGCTTCTTCAGGACCAGTCCCTGGTTTCCATCTGAGACACTCTAGGGCCTCAGGGCACCACTGTCCCATGAAGATAAAGGGTGGGAGACAGCATGACTTTTTGAATTCCAAGAACCAAATGGGACCATGGGTTCCAAGTCCTACAGCCTACTGTAAAGAAAGCCTGTTGAATGGAATACTCTTCCTGCGGTATGACTGTGTTATTCTCTTCCCTAATGGGCTCTCCTTCATGGAAAGTATGCTCGGGGCCAATGACAGCAACTGTAGACGTGAGACATGTCCTTTCCGGGAAGTTTGATTGTTTGTCTCTCAGGATAAAAGCCAGTATCCCCGCCTGAGGCCACATCAGGTCTAGTAGACGTGGGGAGGATCTCTCTTGGAGATTAGATAGACCGAGGACCCAGCAGAGGGGGAAAGAACTTGGGAGACATCGCCGGGTCTGCCAGCAACCACTGAGATTCTCACCCCTGCCTCTCAACTCTCAGGAGGAACTCCCATGATTTACCTTCCAAAGAAATAAGAAGGGAAAACCTCTACCTCTTCTCGTAGACGCTGGTGGCCTTGTGCACACTCCTCTGGGCTTTCTCCTCTGGCTCTGTGAACATTTCTGAAGCCCAACTACACAACGCAGGCGCTGAAGTGAGTGTCTGTGTGTGCAAAGGAGAAATTGCCTGTGGAGGGCAAGGAGGCCATCAGGAGGCCCTGCTCACCTCAGTGATGACTCTTGTCACTGAGTCCACTCTGTATACGTCTGTGGGGGGCCTCTCTTCTTTCCACCCTCTGTTCTGGGGGTCTGTTTGAGGATGTTTAAAGCTTCCCGAGTTAAAGGACAGGACAAGACGAGGACCTCCGATCTCCTCTAACGTGGACAGCTTGGCAGGTGGGCAGAGGAAAGGGAGGTGGGGATGGTTAGCTGACCTCACAGACTCACCCATGCTCCTCAGACCCCACGGGCACGTTGTTAATTTAGTCCCTGACTGATCTTATCCACACCACGAGAGCTGACCCTCTGGACTATGGAAAGCAAGGGTGGGAAAGAAACCATTAATGTACATCCACTGTGGTAGTTACCTGTGGTCAGATGTAATCAGTGAAGTGTCCAAATATACAAATGCTCAGTCTCTTTCAGTGAAAGTGTTCTCGCACTTCTGCCCCCCCCCTCCCCGCGTCCCCCTTCCAAGATGAGGAAGGGTGTGTGTGACTACAAGTCTGTGTGATGACGTGGAAAGCAGGTCTGTGACACACTTCTGTGGCTCACGGTGCCCTCGGTGGTCTCTGAGGGATGGATGACACTTGGCTCCCAGGTCCCGCTGGTGACACCATGCATGGGGCTGGTGTAACTTGCACTTTTGTCCCTCTCCTCTTGGCCAGGTCCTGGTGGTCCCTGACGGACTCGGATTTACCTCACTTTGCTGGCACCTGGCAATACCTCTGATCTGGGTTGCATCCTCCATCCCACCCCTGGGCAAGATCCTCCAGTCCAAAGGCTAGCTGCAGAGGCATCTAAGGCTCCAGCCAGGTTAAAGCCTCCTTCGTGAACCTCTGGCTGAGCTCAGCCACATTCTACATCCCCCACTGGCGAGTACAGCCCCCCTCACCCCACCTCCAGGTCTCACCTACACCACAGCAAGAACTAAGATCAGCTCCAGAAAGCCACATGTCCACACTCCAGCTGCCCTTCTCCTCAAAGAGAGAGGTGGGTCATTGGGCAGAGGGTACCGGCGCATCCCAAGTGTGAAAGAGGTGAAACCCTCCTTTCCTTGGTGCTCCTCCTCGCTTCTTGACACCCATCCCTTGTCTGAGCCGTTCTACCTCTGCCACCACTTCCTCTGTGGGCCTCGCCGCCCTGGACTGAAACGGACACTCTTTCTTTGGCTCTTGTTTCCTATCGACCCGACCTCCCAGGCCATATCCAGGTTTTGAAAAGGAGCATAATGAGAAATTGGCACATTCTCAAAAACAATAGAAATCGTGGTGACCTATCCCTCCCCACTCAAAAGATATATATAAAGAAAGAGATGGAGAATTGAAGGGACACAATGCCAGAGGCTCCTCCGAGGTGGCCTACGATGTGCTTAGAGTGGGAGTGAGTCAGGTAACATGGATATTAATGGTGGCCTTGACAAGAACGCTTGCAATGGAGTGACAGGGGTATCTCTGTTGAAAGGGGTCGAGGAGCAAATGGTCTCAGGAAAAGTGGAAGCAGTTTTGCTTTGAAAGGCACAGATTGTGTGCCAGTAGCTGCAAGATGACATGTGGGAAGAAGTCGGGGTTCTTTCCCCTTCCTTGGGTGTGGAATGCTCCAATGTAGAGAGAGCAGGTGATGGTTCAGAGAGAGGAGAGAGAATTGCAGGAGCAAAGCCCCTGAGAGAAGGCGGGAGGCATGGGATCCCGAGCAGCAGTGAGGGGCTGGGCGAGGTCAAGAGCATGGATGCAGAGGGGCGGCGGAGAATGCCAGGACAGAATCAGGTAGATTGGGTTTGGGAAGCTCTGAGAAGCCCCACCTGATTGCTGCTGTCTTCACCATGAATTATTAGGGAGCTGCACTGGAATGGATGAGGATTGCAAGTGAGTGACGTAGTAGTGTGGGCAGGATGAGTGGAAGTGAGAAGCACTTCTCTTCTGGCCACGGAATTAACATAAAAGAATTCAGTAGGAGTTTACATTTTGTCATGAATGCTCTGGTGCTCAGATGCAAGCAGGGAGTGTTTGGTATGGGGGGTGAACCTTGGGGTAGCCCAGGGGTCCGTGGACTGGAAGCACCCCCCACCAGGCTGAATGCTGTGGGTGTAGTCATTAGAGGGAGGGAGCTGGGGAACGAGGGCAACCCCTTGGGGGTGATGAGCAAGCGGGATGCTACACAGCCACAGCAAGGAGGGGAGCGGGGTTCCTAATGCCTGAGGCCCAGCCCGGGGCAGGTCCACGGGCATCTGGATGTTCGGGTTGGGTAAAAGAACAACCCTGAAGATGGAGAGGGCCGGGTGTGCCCAGGTGGTCTACTGGAGTCCTGAGGAGGCTTGGAGGTAGCAGAGGAGGGAGGGCTGAGAGGTCGACAGCCAGTATGCAACGGGACGAGCCTGTGCACAGGCTGGGGTGGGGGTGGGGGCAGGGGACAATGACCCGTGGATCCCTACCCGCGTCGCCAAAGAGGCATCGGGACGTCCAAGAATTGAGGGACTGGCCTGGGATATCAGTGGTGCCGGCCTCTCGAACAGGTCTAGAAACCTTCCTCACACCTGGGCACACTGATTGGCACCGACCTCAATCAGTCGAGGCGCAGAGGCCCAGAACCCGCCAAGCGGAACCCAGCCCCAAGCCCTGGCCTTCTCCCGACTGGTTGCTCAGACTTCGGAGCGCTGGACTTCCTGCCTCTGTGCTCATACTTCCCGGTCGGGAAGACAAAAGTTTGTGGTCCTAAGACGTTTCGCTCTGGCAACTTAGGCCGTGCTCCAGCTTTCTCAGCCCCTCAGCGGCCTTCTTGTTTGCTCCCACAGCCTGGATCTGTAGGGCTCTTCACAGGAGAGCAACGAAAAAGAGGGGTTTTCCTTTGCTATGTGTGTCGTTCAGTTTCTATAGCCAGTAGGTGGCAGTGTTGTGCCACGATGCCGTTGCATGCCTCTGCCCCCGCCCTTTTTGCTTGAAAAAACGCTAGAAACCACTTTCTTGTCAAAAAACAGACCTTTTGTATTTTTTCGGTTTGGGTTTTCTTTTTTTCTTTTTTGCGTTTTTGTGGCTTAGCCAACGTTAGCTGAATCTTCATGTACCAAGCTTGGGCTCGGCTCCAGTTAGTAGCCACGGTTCTGTGACAAAATCCTTCCTTTCAAGTTTCCGTTCTTTCATTTTTTTTTTTAGTTTTTATTTATTTTTGTGACAGAGAGAGACAGAGCATGAGTGGTGGAGGGGCAAAGAGAGAGGGAGACACAGAATCCGAAGCAGGCTCCAGGATCTGAGCTGTCAGCACAGAGCCAGATGCAGGGCTCCAACTCAGTGACCGTGATGTCATGACCTGAGGCGAAGTCTGATGCCCTACCAACTGAGACGCTCAACCAACTGGGCCACCCAGGTGCCCCTCAAGTTTCTGTTCTTAAATTGCTTCCCAGGTTCCTAGGCAACTTTGATTTCTGAGTTTCTGAGACTCCAAGAAATCTGCTTATTCACTTTCCCCCCACACCTAGTGGTTACCAGGGGCGGAGAGGAAGCTTGGTACTGGGCTTCTTAACTAAAGGGTATCAAGATACAGGCGGGTGATGAAAGTGCGGGAGCTGGTTGATACTGGTGATGGCTGCACAACAGTGTGAACTTCCTGATGGAACCAATCGATGTTCATTTAAACACGCCTAACTAACACGGTCAGTTTTATGTGATGGATATTTTACCACCACAAAAGCGAGGAAAAACGTCTTTCAGGTAAAGGCGACTTAGCCTAGAGTTTGTTCTGAATAAGTAGTTGCACAAACAGGTCGCAATGAAATACGGATGTCAAACAAGACTTGAAGGAAGCAGTGGGTAAAAATATTGAAAGGGTATCTTGTCCCTGTTGCCTTGCTTGATCTGATCTCTGCCTGTATTCCCTCCTCACTGTCTCATCTCCTGTCTCCCTGTCAGGTACCTTTGCCACAGCCACTGTGCCCCTCTGGGCTGGAAAGGTGCTCCTCTGTATTCACCTGTGAAAGTGTCTGTGCCTGCACAGGACCCTTGGGACCAGCACATTTACTGACAGTCATGACCTCGTGTCTATCGGTGGCCTCACACATTCATCTTGGGTTTGGTTCCTACTCTTTTTTCTGCCTTGGGTGTTTTCCCTCTTGAGTCAAATAGATGAAGCTTCAGTTACCCGGGTAACCATTTTTTTTTTTTTTTAATTTAAACATCTCAACGTCTGATCACAGAAAGAGAGGGTCATGGAGACAAGTGCTTTCTCTTCTGGTTGGACCTTAGGCTGGGCCGACCTGAGGCTGATTGACCCAGAGAGGCTGAGCAGATGACTGTTGCCATGACAACACAATCTCTCAACCCCTTCCAGTGCATAAGCCTCTCCCTCCCTCTCCCTGCCTGCTAGAACTCACCTGAGAATGGGAATGTGCTTTGCCTAGGAGAGAAGGGATGCGTGTATGGTACAAGATACAAGAAGACGGATGTAATCTTGGGATGCCCTCAGAAGGACCTAAGGGAGGGACCACAGCGCCTCTAAAAGCATCCTGTACAGCACTGAGGGCTCAGGAGGCTAAGAAGGCTATGACAGCACAGTAGTTCTAACGTGTTTCTGTGATTTTCTCCAGCCCTTCAGGATGCCACAGCATTTTCTGAAGCCAAGCCCCACGGCTCAGGCCCTGGAACACGGGGTCTGTGTTGTTCCAGTAGAATGGAGCCTGGCATCGCTCCTGGAGGGCATGACAGGCTTGAGAAGGGCCTGCTCACCCCAGTGACAGCTCTCATGAGTTACTCCGCTCTGTGTGTCTCTCTGCTCTGCTCTTCCTTCTGTGCTCCACTTTGGGGGTCCATTTATGGGATGTGAAACGACCTAGCTACGGGAAAAGACAGGGCGAGGATGCCCCATCCTCCTCCAACATGGACTGATTGGAGTGTGGGCAGAGGAGGAGCCCGTGAGGATGGTGAGCTGGGATCACAGATTCACTGGTGCTCCTCAGACCACAAGGGTACGGTGCTTAGTTTATTCTCTGGCCGATGTGATCTTCAGGATTGTTCACTCCCAGGACTGCGTAGAACAGGAGCAGAAACCCCACTGAATTCATTGCTGATGGTAAGCGTGTTTGCAATCAATCATGTGACTGGTCTAGTTGAGGAAATGCTCAGTATCTGAGGTCCAGCCCCTTCCTCCTCCAGTCCAAGGTGGGGAAGGTGTATGTGTGGTTTACAAGTCTCCCGGGTGATGCTGGAAGGGGTTTATGAAATTCTTACTTTGCTCACACGGTCCTGGGTCATCTTGAGGGAAGGATGACTCTTGTCTCCCTGGTCCACGTGGTGAAGTGACCTGCACCACCCGTGCATGTGGCTGGCGAAACTTGCTTCTTCCTCTTTCTCCTCTTGGCCTGGAGCTGGTTCTCCCTGACTGACCCAGCCTCAGCTCACCTGTGCTGGCATGTGGAAACACCTCTGATGCTCGGTCTCAGCCTCCATGCACACCCTGGGCAAGGCCATTGCTCTAAGCCTCAGGTGCAGGTCACTTAGTAACTTGCCTACTTACTCTTCCTTAGGTTTCCTTCATGAACCCTTTATGGACACAGTCACTTTCCATATTTCCCCCTCTGGGGCTTGACAGCACAGCAGGAGCCAAGATCAGCTCCAGAAAGCTAAGTTCCTAAACTTGAGCCTTCCCTCTGCCCAAACAGGCTGCCGGGTCATCCTGCAAAGTGGGTTCCTCTGAGTCCCAAATATGAATGGGTGCAAAATCGAACCCAGAGGACTTGGTGCCGGGTTGCAGTGGAGACCAAAGGACAAGTCACATGAAGAGTCGTGCTCGAGGCATGTTAAGTGTCTGCTTCCTTCTGGTCATCCAGCAAAGACAGACAAATGTGGATTTCAGCGGACAGGTTGATGCAGGAGGTAGGAATTGGGAGGTCCCGTTGTGTCCATGCTCTGTGCTGTTACACAGGATACCCACAGAGGGAGTGTAGATCGGAAGGGCCTTGGGACGGGTGAGCAATAAATACTGACAAGGAGCACAGTGGCCACTGGGTTAGAAGGACATCACCCAAGGATCAAATTGTCAAATATGGAAAAATACAAATTAGAAGAAAGAAAAGGGAGGGACATTTTCAAAAATGAGTCAATTGTTAAGTGTACCAGAGAAGTCTGAGAGGTCCAGTACGTTGAGGAGAGGATATCATCGAAGGCGTTCACTGGTGCCCTTGACAAGTCAATCTTCTTTGGGGGGCAGGCTGATAGAAGCTGGATTGAAGAGGTTCGCAAAGTAAATGGTTACAGGACAGGGGAAGACCTGCTGTTTGCAGCATCAGGGAAATGTGGCAGTGTCTCAGAAAGATACGGCATAAAGTCTGGCTTTATGTTTTACTTCCTCTTGTGTCACGGGTGAGAAATAGGAGTATGCTGATACATAACAGAATGATCGAGAACTAAATAGATAGGTGATAATTTGAAATCATTGCAAAGGCCTACTCCTCCAGGAGATGGGCTTGCATCCTGGTGAAGGGCCTGGCCCTAGGTAGGATCTGTTGCCTTATTCCACAGGGGTAGCAGAAATACAGGTGCAGATCAGGTGTTGCTGGAAGTGGTGGGAGTTCTTGTCTGAAAACTGCTTTTTTCTTTCTTATTTTTTTTTTTTAATGTATTACCATTGAACTTATTGAGGAGTTTGGTTCCTGGAGCCTTAGAAGGCTCCCGGGGATAGAAAATACTGGTGTGGAGAGTGCAGGGTTTGTTCTTCATTGGGGTGTACCAGGAGAGTAGAGAGGAAGGAACAACGACCTGTTTTGCGGGGGACAATTTATAGCCCCTTAAGCTGGGGAAGGAGTGGCCTAGTTGAATGTGACGAGACAGAGCGGCCAGCAAACTGGAGGCGCCCTAAAGGACTGCAGGCCAAGGCTGTAGACGTGTTAGAGGAAGGGAGCTGGAGAACAGGGCATCCTTTTGGGAGTGATAACAGAAAGGAATGCTAGGCAGCGACTCCAGGAGGGGCGCAAGGGTTCCTGGGGTCCAGGGCCCAAGGCAGGTCCGTGGGCAGAGGGAAGTTCGGGTTGGGGAGAACAACCCTGAGGACGGAGAGGACCTCGGGTGGCTGGTTTGTCTTCTGGAGGCTGAGAGGACGGCAACTCGGCCACGGAACCAGCGTGTTCACAGGCTGGAGTGGGCAGAACAACGATGGGGGATCCGGACACGGGTCGCCCAAGGCACGGTCGCAGCGTTCGGGAATCGAGGAAGAGCACCCGGATGATGGATGTTCGGGGCCTTGGACGGTCTGGAGACCAACCTCAGTACCGGGCACGCTGACTGGCGGCGACCTCACTCAGCGGCTGCGCGCGGGCTCCAACCCAACAAAAAGATTACACACACCAACCCCTCGGCCCTGAGCCCGGCCTTTTCCCCTCCGCGTCGCCGGAACTTCCGGGCGCGGGATTCTATCTTCTGGCTTAATTCCGGGGCGGGACCGTAGAGGGCTATGGTGCGGAAGAGGGTTGGGCCCGGACTCCTCGACCGTGCTTCAGCTTTCTCTGCCCCTCAGCGGCATTTGTCTATGATCCTTCGGCTACGATCTCTAAAGCTCTTGACAGTAGAGCTGCGGAAAAGATGGATTTTCCGTCTCGATGTGTGCAATTCCGTTTCTCTGGCCAGTAGGTGGCAGTGTTTTGTAACCTTCCCGTCTTACCTGCCCCATCCCCGCCCTTCCAGTTTCAAAAAACTCGGAGTGCTTTTTTTTTCTTTGTTTCAAAAAAAAAAAAAAGGACCTTCCTTTTACGCATGCGCGGTTTCGGCTGCTCAGGCGGGATTTGCCTCTCATCTAGTGCTAGGGACCCGCAAAAAACGCGCAACATTGACACGTCTTTCTTTCAAGTTGCCTATCTTAAAGTACTGCCTAGGATCCTGGGCAACTTGGATTTCTGCTTCTCTAAGTCGTCTGCTTTGGGGCTCCCGCCCGCACGTAGTGATTACCAGGCGCCTAGGGGAAGAGGTACTGGGGGGGGGGTTCTTAATTAAAGGGTACAAAGATACAAGTTCGGTGATGAAACTTCTGGAGATGGATGATACTGGCGATAGTTGCACAACAGTGTGAATTTCCTGATGGAATGGATCGGTGGTCATTTAAACATACTTACCATGATCAATTTTATGGGATGGATATTTTAGTATCACAAAAGGGAGAAAAAACATCTTTGAGGTGAAGGTGACCTAGGCTACAGTTTATTCTAAATAGGTAGTTGCACAAATTGGCGGAAATGAAGTGCAGATCTTGAACGAACCCGTAGATAGCTGCTGAAAAGGTAAATTGTCCCACCTGCCTTGCTTAATCTATCTCGGTCAGCCTGCATTCCCTCCTCCTTGTCTCATCCCCTGTCTCTCCCTTGGGTACCTTTTGTCTCCGTCATTGTGCTGCTCTGGGCTGGAAGGAGTGCTCCGCTGTATCCACGTGTGCACGAATCTGTGCATGCATAGGACCCTGGGAACAAGCACATTTATTGACAGTCAGGACCCTGTCTCTGTGGGTGCCCTCCCACCATACATCCTGTGGTTTAGTTTCTACTCCCTTTTCAGGTGGGTTTTTTCCTTCAGTCAGATGGATGAAGCTTAAGTTACCCTGATAACCTTTTTTTATTATTTTTTTAATCAACTCAACGTCTCATCAAGAAAGAATGGGTGATGGAGATTAGTGCTTGCTCATCTGACCTGGACCTTCAGTAGGGCAGATGCCTGAGGCTGAGTGACCCAGTGATGTTGAGCAGAGGAATGTTGCCAAGGCAACAGCACCCTAGAGCCCCTTCCAGCACACAGCCCCTTCTCCCTCCCTCTCCCTGCCATCTAGATCACACCTGAGAATGGGAATGTGCTTTGGCTAGGAGGGAAGGGATAGATGTACAGTAGAGGATGCAGAGGGATAGATGTAAACTTTGGATGCCCTCAGAAGGACCTGCGGGAGGAACCACAGCCCTAAAGAAAGCATCAAATAAAGTGCTGAAGTCCCAGGAGGCTAGGAAGCCTATGAAATCAGAGTGGCTCCAATGTGTTTCTGTGATTTTCTCCAGCCCTTCAGGATGCCACAGCATTTTCTGAAGCCAAGCCCCACGGCTCAGGCCCTGGAACACGGGGTTTGTGTTGTTCCAGTAGAATGGAGCCTGGCATCGCTCCTGGGGGGCATGACAGGCTTGAGAAGGGCCTGCTCACCCCAGTGACAGCTCTCATGAGTTACTCCGCTCTGTGTGTCTCTCTGCTCTGCTCTTCCTTCTGTGCTCCACTTTGGGGGTCCATTTATGGGATGTGAAACGACCTAGCTACGGGAAAAGACAGGGCGAGGATGCCCCATCCTCCTCCAACATGGACTGATTGGAGTGTGGGCAGAGGAGGAGCCCGTGAGGATGGTGAGCTGGGATCACAGATTCACTGGTGCTCCTCAGACCACAAGGGTACGGTGCTTAGTTTATTCTCTGGCCGATGTGATCTTCAGGATTGTTCACTCCCAGGACTGCGTAGAACAGGAGCAGAAACCCCACTGAATTCATTGCTGATGGTAAGCGTGTTTGCAATCAATCATGTGACTGGTCTAGTTGAGGAAATGCTCAGTCTCTGAGGTTTCCAGCTTCTCCCTTCTTCCCTCCAAGGTGGGGAAGGTGTATGTGTGGTTTACAAGTCTCCCAGATGGTGCAGGAAAGGGTTTATGAAATTCTTACTTGGCTCACACGGTCCTGGGTCATCTTGAGGGAAGGATAACTACTGTCTCCCTGGTCCACCTGGTGAAGTGACCTGCACCACCCGTGCATGTGGCTGGCGAAACTTGCTTCTTCCTCTTTCTCCTCTTGGCCTGGAGCTGGTTCTCCCTGACTGACCCAGCCTCAGCTCACCTATGCTGGCACGTGGAAACACCTCTGATGCTCGGTCTCAGCCTCCATGCACACACTGGGCAGGGTTGTTGCTCTAAGCCTCAGCTGCAGGGTCACCAGGTATCTTGCCTACTTAGGTCTCCCTCTAGAACCACTTTTTGGACACAGTCACTTTCCATATTTCCCCCTCTGGGAATGCAGCCCCTGGGGCTTGACAGCACAGCAGGAGCCAAGACCAGCTCCAGAAAGCTAAGTTCCTAAACTTGAGCCTTCCCTGTGCCCAAAGAGGCTGCTGGGTCATCCTGCAAAGGAAACTCCAGTGGGTCCCAGATATGAATAGGTGCAACATGCTCTCCACCACTAGTCTGATACATCTCGCTTGTCCCCTCCCATACAGGGAGTCTGACCTGGCAGCCTTACCACCATCTGCCACCACTTTGTGTCATGTATTCCGAAACTGGGAGACATTTATCTTTTTTATTTTTAAAATTTATTTAATGTTTTCATATTGAGAGAGAGAGAGAGAGAGCACAAGCAGGAGAGGGGCAGAGAGGGAAGGAGACACAAAATCCAAAGCAGGCTCCAGAATCTGAGCTGTCAGCACAGAGCCCTACGAGGGGCTCAAACTCACAAGCCCTGAGATCACGACCTGAGCCAGAGGACGCTCCACCAACAGCCACCCAGGCGCCCCTGTAATATTTATCTTTTGCTTGACCTTCATGCTGTAAAGACTCCCATAGTATATCCAGATCCCAAAGGGAAAGCTTTAGGATTTGCTTTTTTATTAAGCAAAAAGAGATTGGCTGCTGAGAAAGAAACAGAGGATTACCAATCATGAACTCTTGTGTCATATCAGTAGGGACGATCTGCAAAGTTAAACTCAGTTCAAAGACAGACACCATGTATTAAAAGGGTCCTAGGAGATGCTAATACGCAATTGTAACTTCAGAGAGCTTGTCTCCTAAATTCTCTGCTCCCACCAGCGCCTGGTTAGTATTCAAGATACTTGGGCAGCAGAGGTGAACTTAACCGAAAGCTTATGATGTCTTGGAGGAGTTACAAGGAAAGCCTGGGTGCGTCTTCATATCTGACTAGTCCAGGAATAACTTGGAGGTTTGGGAACCTTTTTTCCAGTCTCATATTTACTATATAATCAATTGAAAGAGCAGAACTCGGTAGCCTGTGTGTCTCAGTTAAATGTCTGACTTTGGCTCAGGTAGTGATCTCCGGTTTGTGTCTGAGCCCTGCATTGGGCTATAGGGCTCTGTGCTGACACCTCAGAGCCTGGATCCTGCTTTGAAATTTATGTCTCCCTCTCTCTCTGCCCCTTCCCTGCTAGTACTGTCCCTATCTCTCAAAAATAAACATTAAAAAAAAGCAGCACTTAAGATTGGCTGAATACTTTGATCTTTCAAAAAAAAAAATACTTTTCTCATTACGTGACGGTGGTGGGAGCACAGTCTAAACTCAAGTGACATGTTGCCCTCAAACTGGAGGCTCCCCAAAGGGCAGACTGCTGTGGAAGTAGAAGCATTCCGGGGAGGGAGCAGGAGAACAGGGCATGCTGTTTGGGGTGATGAGAGAGGAGAACGCTAGACAAGTGACACCTGGTAGGGGAGCAGGGCTTCCTGAGGTCCAGGGCCCAAGGGAAGTCCCTGGGCAGCGGGTTGCCCGGGTTGGGAAGAACTACACAAAGAAAGGACCTCGGGTGGCTGGTTTGTCTTCTGGAGGCTGAGGACGGCAACTCGGCCACGGAACCAGCGTGTTCACAGGCTGGAGTGGGCAGAACAATGATGGGGGATCCGGACTCGCGTCGCCCGAGGCACGGTCGCTGCGTTCGGGAATCAAGGAAGAGCACCCGGATAACACATGTTCGGGGCCTTGGACGGTCTGGAGACCGTCCTCAGTACCGGGCACGCTGACTGGCGGCGACTTCACCCAGCGGCCGCGCGCGGGCTGAAACCCCACTAAAGGATCCCGAGCCCGGCCTTTTCCCCTCCCCGGCGCCGGAACTTCCGGGCGCGGGACTCCTTGCTTCTGACTTAATTCCGGGGCGGGACCATAGAGGGCTATGGTGCCAAAGAGGGTTGGGCCGGGCTCCTCGACCGTGCTTCAGCTTTCTCTGCCCCTCAGCGACATTCGGCTACGCTCCTTCAGCTACGATCTCTAAAGCTCTTGGCCAGAGAGCAGCGGAAAAGATGGATTTTACGTCGCGATGTGTGCAATTCCGTTTCTCTGGACGGTAGGTGGCAGTGTTGCGCTACGTTCCCGTCTGACCTCCTCCATCCCCGCCCGTCGCGTTTAAAAAAACTCGAAGTGCTTTTTTTTGTTTTTTTTCTGTTTAAAAAAAAACTGGACCTACCTTTTACGCATGCGCGGATTCGACTGCCTTGGTAGGATTTGCCTCTTCTGCGTGCTAGGGACCCACTTAAACCGCACAGACTTGGGATACCTTTCTACCTTTCAACTAGCCTTTTTTAAATTGCTGCCTAGGTTCCTTGGCAACTTGGATTTCTGCGTCTGTTAGTCGTCTGCTTTGGGGCTCCCCCGTGCACGTAGATTACCAGGCGCGGGGGGGAAGAGGTGGGGGGTTCTTAATTAAAGGGTACAAAGATACAACTTGGGTGATGAAACTTCTGGAGATGGATGATACTGGCGATAGTGCACAACAGTGCGAACATCCTGATGGAACCGATCGATATTCATTTAAACGTGCTTAATATGGCAAATTTTGTGATTGATATTTTACCATCACAAAAGCGACAAAAAACATCATTCCGATGAAGGTGGCTTAGCATAGACTTTAGTCTAAATAAGACATTGCACGAATGGGTCCAAATTACATGCAGGTTTCAAATAAGCGTTTAAAGAATCCATAGATATCTACCGAAAAGGTACATTGCCCCTCTTGCCTTGCTTGCTCTGAGTTGGCCTGCATTCCCTCCTCATTGTCTCATCCCTGGTCCCCCTCCGATACATTATGCATCAGTCCCTGTGCTGCTCTCGGCTGGAATAAGTACGCCTCAGTATCCACCTGTGTACGTGACTGTGCCTGCACAGGACCATTGACACAAGCACATTGATAGTCAGGACCCCGTCTCTGTGGGTATCATCGGACAATACATCTTGTGGTTTAGTTTCTTCTCCTTTTTCTACTTTGGGTTTTTTCTTCTTCCATCAGATTGATAAAGCTTCAGTTACCCTGGTAACCAATTTTTTTTTTTTTAATCATCTCAGTGCCTGATCACAGAAAGAGAGGGAGATGGAGACAAGTGCTTTCTCTTCTAACCTGGACCTTCAGCTGGGCTATTGTCTGAGATTGAGCAGAAGACTGTTACCATGACAACAGATCTCTCACTCCCTTCCAGCACACAGGCCCTTTCCCTCCCTCTCCCTGCCTGCTAGTTCTCACCGAAGAATGGGAATGGGCTTTGCCTAGGAGGGAAGGGATGGGTGTATAGTACAGGATACAAGGAGACGGATGTAACATTGGGATGCCCTCAGAAGGGCCTGGGGGAGGGACCACAGCCCCCTAAAAGCATCCTGTTAGCACGGAGGTCCCAGGAGGCTACGAAAGCTATGACAGCACAGTGACTCTAATGCATTTCTGTGATTTTCTCCAGCCCTTCAGGATGCTACAGCATTTTCTGAAGCCAAGCCCCACGGCTCAGGCCCTGGAACACGGGGTCTGTGTTCTTAAAGTAGAATGGAGCCTGGCATCGCTCCTGGAGGGCATGACAGGCTTGAGAAGGGCCTGCTCACCCCAGTGACAGCTCTCATGAGTTACTCTGCTCTGTGTGTCTCTCTGCTCTACTCTTCCTTCTGTGCTCCACTTTAGGGGTCCATTTTTGGTATCGGAAACGACCTAGTTAAGGAAAAGACAAGGCAAGGATGCCCCATCCTCCTCCAACCTGGACTGATTGGAGTGTGGGCAGAGGAGGAGCCCGTGAGGATGGTGAGCTGGGATCACAGATTCACTGGTGCTCCTCAGACCACAAGGGTACGGTGCTTAGTTTATTCTCTGGCCGATGTGATCTTCAGGATTGTTCACTCCCAGGACTGCGTAGAACAGGAGCAGAAACCCCACTGAATTCATTGCTGATGGTAAGCGTGTTCGCAATCAATCATGTGACTGGTCTAGTTGAGGAAATGCTCAGTCTCTGAGGTTTCCAGCTTCTCCCTTCTCCCCTCCAAGGTGGAGAGGGTGTATGTGTGGTTTACAAGTCTCCTGGGTGATGCTGGAAGGGGGATGTGAAATTCTCTGTGGCTCAGAGGGTCCTGGGTCATTTCTGAGGGAAGGAGGACTCGTCTCCCTGGTCCACCTGATAAAGTGACCTGCAGCACCCGTGCATTTCACTAGGAAAACTTACATTTTCCTCTCCTTTTGAGAGGCACATGATGGTCCGTGGCTCAGTTAGCCTCAGCTCACCTGTGCTGGCATGTGTAAACCTCTCTGATTCCTGGTCTCAATATCCATGACCACCCTTGACAGGCCCTTTGCTCCACAGCCTCAGCTGCAGGGTCACCTAGTCCTTTCCCTATTTAGACCTCCTTCATGGACTGCTTAGTGTGGACTCAGTCACCTTCAACATTAACTCCTGTGGGAATGCAGCCCCTGGGGCTTAACAGCACAGCAGGAGCGAAGACCAGCTCCAGAAAGCTAAGTTCCTAAACTTCACCTATCCCTCTACTCAAAGGGGTTGCTGAGTCTTCCTGCAAAGTGGGTTCTTCTGGATCCCAAATCCAACGGGTGCAATATCCTCTCCTCCACTTGTCTCATACATCCCTTTTGTCCCCTCCCATAGAGGGGAGTCTGACCTGAGAGCCTACCTCCAACTGCCACCTCCCCGGTGGGTCTTCTACTCCTCCAAAGATGGAAAGAACATTCCTCTCTTGCTTCACCTTCATGCTGTCAAGACTCTCATAGGATATCCAGATCCCAAAGCTAATTTAGTATTTGCTTTGTTTTATTAAGCAAAAAGAGATTGGCTAGCTGAGAAAGAAACAAAAAGAGAGTGGAATACCAACCATGGACCCTCGTGCCATCGTCAGGAGGGACCATCTAAAAACGTAAACTCAGAGTTCAAAGACAGACACCACGTATTAAAAGCGTCCTAGGAGATGCTTGTCAGCAGTTGTAATGTCGTTGCCCAGAGGGCTTCTCTCCTAAGTCCCCTGCTCCCACCAGCGCCTGGTGAGTATTCAGGATACTAGGGCAGCAGAGATGAACTTACCCAGGGCTGGTGCTGTCTTCCAGGAGTTACAAGGAAAGCCTGGGTGCGTCTTCATCTCTCACTAGTCCAGGAGTACCTTGGAGGTTTGGGAACCTTGTTTCCAGTCTCATGTTTACCACATAATCCGTTAAAAGAGCAGCACTGACACTGCTCCAGAGTTTCATCTTTCAAAGGAAATACTTTTCTCATTGCCGGGGGCAGCACAGTCTACATGACTGGAGAACAGAATGAGCACATCAGTCCTCATTCTAAAATCCCCAAAATGAAAATGTCTGCTTGAGAGCTTCCCATTCTGGGAACAATGCCTTCGGTGAGGCCTCCCTGCTGAAGTTACAGTACAGGTTCCTGGCTCAGTCCCCACCAGGGCGGTTTCTCCCTAGCTAGTTCCATGGGTGTGGGTCCCCTCAAGACAAGGCAGGTGGGAGCACTCTGGCCTCCAGCAGCTCTTCTCAGGCTCCTGATTCTCCCACAGGCAGTGGCTCACACACGCAAAGCAGTGATTTATCAAACACATTTGGAGAACTCCTGTGCTAGCCCTGTTGTGAGAATGGACAGTCTCAGTCACCTTAGGGGCACTTGGCCTGACTGCCCACAGTGCAGATGGAGAAACCAAGCCATTGGAACAGGAGGGAACATTTCTGCTGCCATGTAGCCAGAGAACTTCCTAGATGAAGTTGAGACAGCACTGCTGCCCACCCCAGGTGACCTTATGATGGGCCAACCTCTTCTCTTTCTCCCTCTCATTTATCATGGGTTTGTCAGTTTAAGTAGCAGTGAACTAATTTAACCACTGAGACGGAAAGTTTTCCTTGTGTCTTTAACACAAACGCTTGAAACCCTGCAGGAGTTATCCTGGGGCAGACACGTGTTCCTGTGGGATTAAAGGGAGATTCTCCAGGATCCCTCCCCCACCCCATTACTGCCCCTTCAATAACCTGCAGGAAAGCAACAACAGGGGACAGGTGGCCTCTTATGCAGCATAACGTTAATGAGAGCCTCTCTTAATATGTGTGTGGTGCTCTTGTACAAGCAGGTACATAGCACTTTCTGGGGAGTGAGAGAACACCAAGCAACCAACCAAGCAAGGAATAAAGTTAGTGGGTTAAGTGTTAGGAAGAAGATAACCAGGTCCTAGACCAGGAACAACCTACTTTACACGGGGTGGTCGGGGAGAGCCTCTCTGAGGAGGCAATAATAGAGCAGATACCAGGCAGTTAGAAGGAACCAACCATGTAAGGATGTAGGGAGAGTCTCTTCCAAGCAGAAACAATTGATTAACAACCTCCTAAGGAGGGAAACAGCCTGGCGTGTTCGGGGAACAGGAGTAGGCCAGAGTACTGCCGTGAAGGCAAGAGATGACATTGTTTGGATGTGAAAACAGCAGCAGTAGATGAGCCCAGAAGAGGATGGATACAGATATTTTCAGAAGATCGAATCCAGAGGACTTGGTGCCGGGTTGCAGTGGAGACCAAAGGAACACGTCACATGAAGAGTCGTGCTTGGGACATGTTAAGGGTCTGCTTCCTCTGGTCATCCAGCAAAGACACAGAATATGTGGACCTCAAGGGACAGGTTGATGCAGGAGGTACAAATGTGGGAGATCACACTATGTCCATGCTCTATGCTGTTACACAGGATAAAACAACTCACAGAGAGTGTAGATGGGATTGGCCCTGTTAAATACCTAATGGAATAAGAAGAGGGAGCAACAAATATTGACGAGGAATACAGTGGCCACTGGGTTTGGGAGAACATCTCCGAAGGAGTGAGTTGTCAATATGCAAAAATACAAATTCAAAGAAAGGGTTGAAGGGACATTTTCAAAACTGAGGCAATCGTTAAGTGTACCAGAGGCATCTCAGAGGTACAGTAAGTTGACTAGAGTACATCATCAAAGTAGTTGGGGATATAAAGGTCACTGGTGCCCTTGACAAATCGGTTTTCCCTCAGGGGGCAGAATGATAGAAGCATGATTAAAGTGGGGAGCAAGGAAAATGGTTACAGAACAAGGGGGTACTTGTTGTTTGCAGCATCAGGGAAATGTGGCAGTGCCTCAGAAAGATATGGGATAAGGGATGGCTTTAGGTTTACTTCATCTTGTATCAGGGGTGAGAAATAGCCTACTCATAGATAACAGAATGATCAAGAATTAAATGGACAGGTGGTAATTCAGGATCATTGCAAAGGCATACTCCTCCTCCAGAAGATGGGCGTGGGATCCAGTAATGGGCCTGGCCTCCAGTGAGATCAGGTCACTTATTCCCCAGGGGTAGCAGATACCTGTGCAGATCAGGTGTTGCTGGGACGTGGTGACAGTTCCTACCGATAGCTCTTCTTTTATCTTTATTTTTTTTCTTAATGTTTTAGCATTGAAAACCTTGAGAAGCGAGGGTGCTGGAGCTCTGAAGGTTACTGCAGGTAGAGGAGAGAGAAGGTACAGGTGTGGAGGGAGCAGAGTTTGTTCTTTATTGGGGTGTACCAGGAGAGGAGGGAGGAAGGAGCAAAAGTCGTGCGTTTGTGGGGGAGAGTTTATAGTCCTGGGTAAGCTGAGGGAGGAGCCGCCTGGCGGAACGTGATGTGGCAGTAGTTCCGTGGATTGGATTCCCCAAATGCCTTCATGTTTTGGACGTGGAGGCATTAGAGGGAGGGAGGTGCCCTGCTTGGGCATTGTGTTCGGGGTGATTTGAGAGGGGAATGGTAGACAGCCAGACCAGGTAGAGGAGCGGTTTCCTGATGCCCAGGGCAGGTCCGTGAGCAGCGGGATGCTAGGATTGGGGAGAGGAACATCCCTGAATATGGAGAGATCCGGGAGTGTCTGAGTCACCCTCCAGAGCCATTAGGAGGCCGGGAGGCAGAGGAATGAGGACTGTGATGAGGACAGCGCGTGTGCCTCGGGAGGAGCGTGTTAACAGGTCGGGATGTGCAGGACAGTGACCGTGGGATCCATACAGGTGCCGCACACGGGGCGGTGGGGACCTTCGAAAGTCAGGCGCCAGGATCCGAACATCAGCAGTCCTGGCGTTTAGACAGGTTCGGGAAATTCTAGTGGATGCGGGGTCGAAGATTGGGACCTCATTCAACTGCACCACCCTGGCCCAGTGCCCACCTATCGGAATCAAGGCCGCAACCCCGCCACCGTGGCACGTCCTTCCAGAGGGCGAGACTTCCTGTAGCGGTTGTTTTGGTTCCGGGTGTGGGATTAAGGAAGGTTTTCGTAGGGAAGACGGTTCGGTAGGGCTACTTTGGCCGGTTCTCCTCTTCTCTTGGGTTCTCAGTGTCGTCCCCGTTATCTTCCTTAAGTACTACATTTAAGGATTTTTGCACAAAATGTGTCGGAAAGATCGACTTTTCTGAATGGTTTGTTCCCTTCGGTTTCTCTTGCCTGAAGGCGGCAGTGTTGCTCTGTTCTGTTTCCTCCTCCCCTTTCTACCCCGCCCTTCTTGTTTGAAAAAACTGATATCCCTTTCCTGGAAAATAGGCAGTTGTTATTGCGACTGCGCGGGTTAATGTGGGTGGGCTTTGTCCGCCCTTTTCTAGTTAGTGCCTTCTTGAAAACAGACGCTGGTTGCTGTTTAGGTCGTTTCTTTTTCTTTTCTTTTAATGTTTATCCATTTTTGAGAGAGAGAGAGAGAGTATGAGTAGGGGACTGGCAGGGAGAGGAAGACACAGAATTCGAAGCAGGCTCTAGTCTCTGAGCTGTCAGCACAGAACCTGATGCAGGGCTCGAACTCACAAACTTTGAGATCGTGACCTGAGAGGAAGGCAGATATTTAACCAACTAAGCCACTCAGGCGCCCCCTTAGGGCTTCCTAGGTTGCTTAGTAACTGTTGTTCCGTGCTTTTAAATGGGCTTGTGTTTGCCTTTGCCCAAATTTTTTGCGCTTTATGGCCATTATTAATATAATCTTGTTAAACTAGTTACTCAATCCCATTGAGAGAAGTTGGAGCCCAGAGCAACTCTGAATATATTTATAATACATAATAAGGTTATAATATGATAAAATAACCTATACCGCAGTTCTATCACCAGTAATAATGATTAATAGTATTTGTGAAAAACTCCTTTTGAGGGTTTTCATTCAAAATGTGCCTTTTAAATATATGAAACTTCACTTTTGCAGCATAATTTCAGCCTACTTTTTAAATTCATTTGTACATTTTTGAAAATCGTTTTCATATTTTTAGCCATTTCACGGAAAAATAATGTAGACTGCAGACATATTGCAACATGTTGAAATTTTTTGTAAATAATCGAGTTCCAAATATAATTACCTATTCTCCATGTACAGCCACCACCTCTCGCCTTGATGAGGACAGTAGCTGTGGTGCACTTTTTTGTGCTCTGTCATCCTTAGCATTGGGAGGTGTAGCTTGCATTTTAGTGTGTGCTCAATAAATATGAAATTGTAGAAAAGTTATTTTTCTGCTCATTTTTCTTTATGTATAGATATTCAGTGTTTTCCTAGCCTTCGATTATAATACATCAACAGTTTTGTTCAAGATTTTTGTCATTTGACCCTTTGCTCTCAGCATTTGTCTATATAATCAACATTTCTTAAAAATCAGTTTTTCTGACCTCAGGGCAGTTCAGTTCACTTACTGAAGGCCGTTGAGCTTACTGTTGACAGAGTGAGGACAGAGCCCTGGTCTTTCCAGCTTCAAGGTTTTTTTCCTTTATTTCATTATCATCTCAATGAAGCTTAAGAGATTGAGATGCAGCACAAATTTAAAATTTTTTTATTTATTTTGGGGGGTGGAGAGAGAGAATCCCAAGGAGGCTCTGCACTGTCAGCCCGGATCCTGATGTGGGCCTCGAACCCATAAACCGTGAGATCATGACCTGAGCCAAAACCAACAGTCAGATGCTTAACCAACTGAGTCACTCAGGTGCCTTGAGATGGTGCACCTTTTATTATTGCTTCATGTTTTCAAATCCTGTCAATATATTGGATGCTTTCCACAAGCACTTGGCCTACAGCATAGCTGACTCATAGAACTTACATTCTGGAATACATCCTAAGGTTAATTTGTTCTACTTGCCGAAAGCTACAGTCAAGCTAGCTTGCTGCATTGGATTGTTGATTTGAGTCGTGTAGTGTGGGGCAGGGCTTATGAAGAAGAATATATGTGAACACAGGGGCCCAGTTACTGACATGCTATTGGAATTACGAACACAGTCATTTGACAGTAAGCAGTATGTATGAAGCCAACCTGATCTGTCTGCATTAGTCTTTCCCCAAGTCTAGCTAATCCTTCTGACTGGCTTTGGCATGTCTCACGTAACTGAAAAGAGTCACATATTTCTTACCAAAAAGGTTTCATTAAACAGTAACATATACGAATAATCTGAACTCGTTTATACTAACAACTTCTTTAGTATGAAGATGTCGTTTGATTGGGCATGAGCAAGAAGGCCTGATAGTGGGTTGGAGGAGAAGTTTGTTCCTTGCTATTCTTGTCCTTAATCTTTAGCTTGGATCAGCAGTTTGGATATGACAGTGCTGGTCGTCTTTATTAGATGTGATTGGATGCACTTGATAAGGAGTATTCCTATCAGAATAAAAGGAAAAATGACCACTTGCTCTAGGTGAGAAGTGCACCCTCAAGCCTGCATTCCTGTTTGGAATATTCAGGTAAAGTGGTCCCATTCCTAGGCACCCCATGATAACCACAGGTTCCAAAGGTCATGACTAGGTCATTCACTCAACAAATGTATTGGTAGGATTCACAGATGTGGCGATTTACCAAAAAGACATCAGAAAGGCTTGCATGCAGCGGCACCTGGGTGTTTTAGTCAGTTAAGTGTCTAACTTCAGCTCAGGTCATGATCATGCAGTTTGTGCGTTTGAGTCCCGTGTCAGGCTCTGTGCTGACAGCTCGGAGTCTGGAGCCTGCTTCGGATTCTGTGTCTCCTCTCTCTCTCGCCCCCTCCCCAGCTCTCACCGTCTCTGTTTCTCTAAAAATAAACAAATATTAAAAAATTAAAAAAGAAAAAAAAAGAAAGGCTTGCATGCATATATTTGTAACAGTCGCCATTGACAGCTGTGCAGATGCATTCCCTAGGTGTCACCATAATGTCTAATGCCAGTTGATGATGGACAACAGGCTTTGGCGTCTGGCATTTCTCAAGCGCGTCAATATTTTTGGTGGCATCATTGGTGGTTCAGGCAACTTCACAAATGAGAGCATGAAAAAGTCAAACACAGAGTTGAACTTCTTCAGGATTTCAACGGACCCTGTCCTTCAGGAAAGACTGCAACATAAGACTCAGGGGTGCCCGGGTGGCTCAGTCGGTTAAGTGTCAGATTCTTGACTTCAGCTCAGGTCATGATCTCAGAGTATGTGAGTCCGAGACCCCCATTGGGCTGTGTGCTGACAGCTTGGAGCCTGCTTGGGATTCTCTCTCTCTCTTCTCTCTGCCCCTCCCCTGCTCTGTCTCTGTCTCAAGATAAACATTAAGGGCGCCTGGGTGGCTCAGTCGGTTAAGTGGCCAACTTCAACTCAGGTCATGATCTCGCGGTCTGTGAGTTCGAGCCCCGCGTCGGGCTCTGTGCTGACGGCTCAGAGCCTGGAGCCTGCTTCTAATTCTGTGTCTGCCTCTCTCTCTGCCCTTCCCCTGCTCACATTCTGTCTCTATGTCTCTCAAAAATAAATAAACGTTAAAAAAAATTTTTAAAAATAAACATTAAAATTTTTTTAAAATCAAAAAAGACCTGTACCCGGTGGTGGTAATCACATCCTTTTTTATTAAATTTTTTTAACGTTTATTTACATACAACACCCAGTGCTCATCCCAACAAGTGCCCTCCTCAATGCCCATCACCCATTTTCCCCACCCCCTTTCTCCCCACCCCCATCAACCCTCAGTTTATTCTCTGTATTTAAGAGTCTCTTAATGGTTTGCCTCCCTCTCTGTAACTTTTAAGTAATCTCTACATCCAACGTGGGGCTCAAACTCACAACCCGAGATCAATAGTCCACTGACTGAGCCAGCCATGTGCCCCCAGAACTTTTTATCTTGCAAAACTGAAAGTCTACCAGTTAATCAATAACTCTCCCATTACTCCCTCCCTCAAGCCCTACTTTCTCTCTCTATGAACTGGACTACTCTAGATATGTCACATTAAGTAGGATCGTACTGTAGTTGTCCATTTGTGACTGGCTTATTTCACTTAGCATAACATCTGTAACATTCATCCATGCTGTAGCATGTGTCAGAATTTCCTTTCTTTTTAAGGGTGAATAATATTCTATTGTCTGTACATACCATATTTTGTTTATCCATTCATCCATCCATAGACACCTGGGTTCCTTCCATCTTCATCTAGCTATTATGAATCATACTGCTCTGAATATAGGGGCACAGTATCCATCAACTGTCTGCTGTCAATTCTTCTGGATATGTACCCAGAAGTGGAATTGCTGGATCATATGGTAATTTGATGTTTAGTCATTTTTTGAGGAATCACCATACTCCATAAAAGTATAACAGAATCTCATGCTTGTGTCTGTCGTTGTCCGAAGGTTTCACAGAAGTGATGTGGAGTAGCCAGACCATTTTTAAAAAATATTTATTTATTTTGAGGGAGAGAGAGAACACACTCGCGCATGAGCTGGGGAGGGGCCAAGAGAGAAGCAGAGAGAAAGAATCCCAAGTAGGCTCCATGCTGTCAGCGCAGAGCCTGATATGGGGCTCGAACTCACGAATCATGAGATTATGACCCGAACTGAAATCAAGAGTCAGATGCTTAACCAACTGAGCCACCCAGGTGCCCCTAGACCATGTTTAATTTGATGAACTTGATGAGACCCAACTTTTTAGCATACTGGTCAGCCAAGGAATTTCCTTTTGTCTCATGGGTTTATTCCCTAGTATGAGCTTCAACTAGGATTACAGCCAATTCCTATGGAAGGAGCGAGGCTTCTAGCAAAGCTTAACCTTGCCCACCATGCTTATTGTGAGTACCAACAGCACTTAGGGAGCCCCATTGTTTCCAAAGCATTCTGAAATCACAAAGCACACCAAAGGCACACATGTTGTCTATCTATATTGTCTTTGTGGAGGGCCTTTTGTTTCCTTCCAGTCGTCGAAGTTGTGGTTTCTGAAGTGTGTATCTGTAGTTTTCTCTTTATCAGACTATCCACAAAATGCTGGGCTCATTATAACTCATGGATGGCAAGGGTTGCCAGCCTATTTTCTGCTACTGAGCAGCAGCTGATATTTCAGGCTGAAGGCCATTAACAAAAAAGGGAGTGATCTCTGTGATGGTATTAGCATAAATGCCCAAACCCCAGCATTCCTGAAAGTGGTCTTTAATCAATCTCTATAGTTAGAGAGGATTCATTCCGCCCCTGTACAGGATTGGATTCTTCCCCAGGAAATGCTGGGGGAGGAGGAGGGAGCTACGAGGATTCAATTTAGAAGGCATTCTCTTTTCTCTAGGGCTATAGCATGTGCAGAGGGGTGTAATTTCTAGCAGGATTAGTCCAATTCTCCTTTATGGTTACCCATGTGGCCTTGTCAAAGCAGCCTCTGGCACCTCCTGGTCCTACTAAAAGTTGTGCTGAGGGGCGCCTGGGTGGTTCAGTCTGTTGAGCTACCAACTTTGGCTCAGGTCATGATCTCATCTTTAGTGAGTTGGAACCCAGCTTCAGGCTTGCTGCAGTGAGTGCGGAGCCTGCTTTGGATCCTTTGTACCCCCCCCTCTCTCTGCCCCTCCCCCCATTGTGTGCGAACTCCTCTCTCAAACACAAATAAACCTTAATAAAAACTTAAATAAAAAAATAAAAGTTGTGCTGAGATGGATCAGAGAGTCATTTCAGTCAGCCTTCTGGTAAGTGGGAAATCTCACATTGCGCCAAGTAGTTAGGGGGTAAATCCTAACTCTCTGTAGTTACTGTGAATATTCATTTGTTTTGCATCTTCAAGGCATTTTAGTGGGGAGTTTACCAGTCAGGGGACTGGACTCAATGAGGAGTAGGGATGAAAATGTCCTGTTAGGTGGATTAGGAAGGACTTTTTCCAGCCTTGTACCAAAGGGTACAGTTATGCATGAAAGATGGATGGAATTAGCTACATAAAAATTATCTGTGTATCTGAAAACCACAAACAATTAAAAAGCAAAATCCAAGAAAAGTATTTACACTGGACATGTCAAAATGTGGGCCAAGATCTTCACATATAATTGTTAAAATCAAAAAGCTAATTTTTAAAAAAACATGAATACATACCAGTGAGAGCAAGAAAAACCAAGAATTCTCACAGAATGTTGGTGGCAACATAAATGGGGATTCTTTTTCAAGCAAGGACACCGAGTGTGTTAAAAGCATTCACGTCTTTTCATTTCCATAAATCTACTCTTGAAAATGATTTTAAAAATCAGAGATGGTGCAAATATGCACATTCAAGAATACTCTTTTCATCTTATGGAGGTGTAATCTTTGAGAAATGTATCACTGTGTTCGTCCTGTGCATTTACTTGCCTGAATTTCCCCAGAAATTATGAGTGTGCCGTAAGTAAATTCAGAGGACATTTTATCACACTCGGTCTTGTGGCTTGAAGATCTCTACCTACTACACATTATAGATAATATTGGAGATAACGCCAACAATAATATGATCTCTACAAGTGCCGGGTTCAAGCTAAGAGCCTGTTGGGTTATTTATGCAGGCCACCACCCCAGAGAGCAGACGCTACTGCTGCCCTCATTTTATTCCTATGGAAACTGTGGCACACAGAGAAGCCAATTTTCAAGTACTTTAGGTCTCCTGAAAGAGAGTCCCAACATTCAGGCCTGAGGGCTGTCAGACCTTACATTGCACAGTGGGTTGCAAGATGTGTTCCTGCCCCCAATACAAGAATGAAATAAAAGACTCCTTCGGGAAAAGGGTAAAACAGCCAGCAAAACTTTAAAAAAAAAATGTAGTAACATAGTTATTGCCCACAATAAAGTGCTTAATGAAAGGGGGGAAAAAGCAATTTGGAAACGGTTCATACACTACCATTTCAGTATCATTAAAAAATTATATTTACCAAAAAAAAAAGCATCAGAAAGAAATGAGGCACTTGTTCAATTTTTCAACAAATATATATTGAGAATACACTGCTAGGCGCCATTTTGTTGGTGTGCTGAAAATACAGTGGTTGGCAAAAACAGAGCAAAACAAAAATAACCCCTACCTTACAAAGGTTCTGTGGTAGCGTCCTCTCCCTAAGGGAAAAAAAAAATCTCAAGTCGACCTTTCTACTCTTGCACGTGACAATATCCCTCACGGCCTTGTAACATGAAACCACTTAATCAGACTGCATGCTAGTGCATTACCATATATGGGAGACAAAGAAGTAAAAAATATATATATTTTAAAACCACATCACGTGGTGTTGGGGGCTCCGTTCTTTGGGTAGGAACCCAACTGAGCGCTGCCGGAAGGAATAAAGTTGCTTCCTAGAAAGTAAAGCGTCAGTGTCACGACTCTCTGTGCAAGAATCCTGCTGCAGTTTCATTATATTTGCCTTTCAGATGGGGGTCACAAGTTATTTCTCCTTTCCAAATCAGATATTATTTTGTTCCACTCTTTTATTGTTTTGAGAAGTCAAATGAATAAAAAAATTTTTAAAAGCCGCTTTCAAATTATTTTTACGAGAGTAATATGCTAAAAATCTGAGATTAAAAAGAGACGTTCATGACAAGATGCCATAAGAACGCCATGTTTAAATTCACTTCTATGAATCAAAAACCTCTAAGGAAATGTATCACGAAATATTAATGGTCATCTGTGAGTGATACAACTGTGGATACAATTAGCTTTCTAATAACTTCACCTTCCAAATTTGTTATACTGAGGTTGAGTGACTTCCTTAGTGAAAGAATTTATTTTACCAGATGAAAGACCCCGGGTCCAGAAAACCCTGGACACGGTAGGGACAGATCAGATAAAGAAACCTCAAAAACCTAGAAAACAAGTTGCTGAGAAACCTAGGCAGCCTCATAGATAACCCAACAGAATAGGCAAAAAGGTTTGTTCTTCAGCCTGGTGTTTCAGAAACGATTTCCTTGAACAAAGCAGATCCAGTTCGAACCAGTCTTACCCGCCCTGGACTGGAAGAAGCCGCCACTTTACCAAAAAAAAAAAAGAGGAAAAGAAACACTTTTTTCAAGCACAAAGGGTGGGGAAAGGAGGATAAGAGAATGGGGACGCAGCGCGACACTGCCACCTACTGGCCAAAGAAACTAAATGCCACACATCCCTAAAGAAAATACATCTTCTTCGCTGCTCTACCTTGAAAAGCCATAAAGATTATGGCGGAGAGAACCAACTGTCATGACCCTGGGGGCAGAAAAACAAGAACGCCCGAACTGACCCTGACGAACCTTCCTTGGCACAAAAACTTCGGCCGTGCCGGAAATACGCTACAGCAGTACCAAGTTCCACCCCGGGAAGTCCTAACCCAAAAGTGAGAACGCACGGGAGTCGGGTCTGCATTCCGATTGGCGGATTCTGGGCCTGCGCAGCGGGCTGAGTGAAGTCGGTGCCAGTCTGTGTGCCCGGGTCAAAGGTAGGCTTCCGGATCCGTTCTAGAGACCCGACCGGTGACATATGGGTTCTGTCCCCCTACTCCCTGGCGTTCTCACCGTCCTGCAGGCGACGCGTGTACGGATCCCCTGGTCCTTGTCTTTCTGCCCACCCCAACCTGTGAACACGCTTGTCCACTGCGATTCTCGCTGTCCTCTTCTCAGCCCTCCGTCTTCTACTGCCTCCAGGGCATCTCAAGGTTCAGGAAGGGACCCTGCCGCCCCGGGTTTCTCAGTCCTCAGTGATGAGGTTTTTGGGGTGATAGTGCGGCGTTCGTTGGGTCTGGAGCCCAGTGGCCAAGAAAGAATTCTTGAAGATCTCTTTGGGACCTTGAGGAAAGACTGATTATATACTTGGGAATTGGGAGAGGTAAAAGTGTCCAATGAGATTTTCGTATACTAAAGAAGATCACAGGATTCAGGAGTCCTGGCTATTGTCAAGCTAAGGTTTTTCCCTCAAGCAAATTATTAGCATTGAGACAGTAGGGACTTGCTGGAGAAACTTTTGGCTCTGCAAGCCTCAAGTAATTGTCAATGGGCTGCAGGTTACGAAGAAATTTAATCCTATCTCCCATTTCCTTCTGCTTTTATTCCCACATCATTCACGGATGTCCTCCTTCTCCCCATTGTGAGCTTCTCCCTGCCCATGGCTGTGCCTTGGGCATCAGGAACCCCGACCCCCAGCTCCACTCCCTGGGGTTGCTGTGGAGCATTCCTCTCTCATTACCCCAGACACAATGCCCTGGTTCTCCAGCTCCCTCTAATGCCTCTACATCTGCAACATTCATCCCTTTGGGGGCCTCCAGTCCATTAGCCCCAGGGTCCCTTCGTTCCACCAGGACACTCCTTTCCCAGTTTACCGGGGGCTATAAATTCTCCCCCCACAAACATTGGTCTTTTGCTCCTTCCACCCTCCGTTCCTGGTAAGACCCAATAAAGAACAAGCTCTGGGGCACCTGGGTGGCTCATTTGGTTGAGTGTCCTACTCTTGATTTCTCTCAGGTCTTGGTGTCATAGTCCTAAGATTGAAGCCCACCTCTGTCTGCAAGGAGCCTGCGTTGAATTCTCTCTATCCCTCTCTCTCTCTCTGCCCCTCCTTTGCTCACCCACTTGCACACTTTCTCGTTCTCTCTTTCAAATAAAGAAATAAACTAAAAAAAAAAAAAAACCTCACTCGGCACGTTCCACACTTGTATCTTCTCTACCGGCAGTAGCCTTCCAGAACTCCAGCACTCCTGCTTCTCATGGTGTTCGTTGCTAATGTATTAAGGGAAAAAAAGAGACAGATGTCATACAGGAACTCTCACCACTTCCCAGCAACGCGGGATCTGCACCTGTATCTCTGCAGCCTCCATGGAATAACGGACCTGATCCCACTTGAGGCCAGGTCCTTCACCTGGATCCCGCGCCCATCTTCTGGAGAAGTAAGCCTTTGCAATGATCCCAAATTGTCACCTGTCCATTTGTTTCTAGATCATCTGTTATCCACCAGCATGCTTGTATTTCTCACCCCCCTCCTTACAAGATGAACTAAAGCATAAAGCCATCACTTATCCCATATCTTTCTGAGACACTGCCACATTTCCCGGATGCTGCAAACAGCCAGTCTTCCCCTGTTCTGTAACCATTTTCTTTGCGAACCTCGTCAATCCGGCTTCTATCAGCCTGCCTCCCAAAAGAAAACATTGTCAAGGACACCAGTGACCTTTATATCCCTAACCTCTATGATAATGTCCTCTCCCTAATTTACTGTGCCTCTCATACTTTTGGTACATGTCACAATCGCCTTGCTTTCCATCTCTCCCTCCCTTTCTTCGAATTTCTATTTTTGTATATTTGACATTTACTCTCTGGGTGTTGTTCCTCCAAACCCAGTGGCCACTGTGCTCCTGAGAAACCCATGATAAATGAGAGGGAGAAAGAGAAGAGGTTGGCCCATCATAAGGTCACCTGGGGTGGGCAGCAGTGCTGTCTCAACTTCACCTAGGAAGTTCTCTGGCTACATGGCAGCAGAAATGTTCCCTCCTGTTCCAACGGCTTGGTTTCTCCATCTGCACTGTGGGCAGTCAGGGCAAGTGCCCCTAAGGTGACTGAGACTGTCCATTCTCACAACAGGGCTAGCACAGGAGTTCTCAAAACGTGTTTGATAAATCACTGATTTGCGTGTGTGAGCCACTGCCTGTGGGAGAATCAGGAGCCTGAGAAGAGCTGCTGGAGGCCAGAGTGCTCCCACCTGCCTTGTCTTGAGGGGTCCCACACCCATGGAACTAGCTAGGGAGAAACCGCCCTGGTGGGGACTGAGCCAGGAACCTGTACTGTAACTTCAGCAGGGAGGCCTCACCGAAGGCATTGTTCCCAGAATGGGAAGCTCTCAAGCAGACATTTTCATTTTGGGGATTTTAGAATGAGGACTGATGTGCTCATTCTGTTCTCCAGTCATGTAGACTGTGCTGCCCCCGGCAATGAGAAAAGTATTTCCTTTGAAAGATGAAACTCTGGAGCAGTGTCAGTGCTGCTCTTTTAACGGATTATGTGGTAAACATGAGACTGGAAACAAGGTTCCCAAACCTCCAAGGTACTCCTGGACTAGTGAGAGATGAAGACGCACCCAGGCTTTCCTTGTAACTCCTGGAAGACAGCACCAGCCCTGGGTAAGTTCATCTCTGCTGCCCTAGTATCCTGAATACTCACCAGGCGCTGGTGGGAGCAGGGGACTTAGGAGAGAAGCCCTCTGGGCAACGACATTACACCTGCTGACAAGCATCTCCTAGGACGCTTCTAATACGTGGTGTCTGTCTTTGAACTCAGAGTTTACGTTTTTAGATCGACCCTGCTGCCAATGGCACAAGGGTGTTTGGTTTTCCTCTGTCCTTTATGTTTCTTTACCAGCTAGCCTATCTTTTTTACCTTAAAAAATGTTTTAAAGCTTTCAATTTGGGATCTGGGTATACTATGGGGTCTTGACAGCATGAAGGTCATGCAATAGAAGAATGTTCTGTCCCAGCATTAAAGGACTGGAAGACACACAGAGGAGGTGGCAGGTGGAGATAAGGCTCTCAGGTCCGACTCCCTATGAAAGAGGACAAGAGAGATGTATCAGAGAAGCAGCGGAAGAGGATTTTGCACCCATTCATATTTGGGACTCAGAGGAACCCACTTTGCAGGATGACCCGGCAGCTTCTTTGGGCAGAGGGAAGGCTCAAGATTAGGAACTTAACTTTCTGGCGCTGATCTTGGCTCCTGCTGTGCTGTCAAGCCCCAGGGGCTGCATTCCCAGAGGGGGAAATATAGAAAGTGACTGTGTCCATAAAGGGCTCATGAAGGAAACCTAAGGAAGAGTAAGTAGGCAAGTTACTAAGTGACCTGCACCTGAGGCTTAGAGCAATGGCCTTGCCCAGGGTGTGCATGGAGGCTGAGACCGAGCATCAGAGGTGTTTCCACATGCCAGCACAGGTGAGCTGAGGCTGGGTCAGTCAGGGAGAACCAGCTCCAGGCCAAGAGGAGAAAGAGGAAGAAGCAAGTTTCGCCAGCCACATGCACGGGTGGTGCAGGTCACTTCACCACGTGGACCAGGGAGACAGTAGTTATCCTTCCCTCAAGATGACCCAGGACCGTGTGAGCCACAGAGAATTTCATAAACCCTTTCCTGCACCACCTGGGAGACTTGTAAACCACACATACACCTTCCCCACCTTGGAGGGAAGAAGGGAGAAGCTGGAAACCTCAGAGACTGAGCATTTCCTCAACTAGACCAGTCACATGATTGATTGCAAACACGCTTACCATCAGCAATGAATTCAGTGGGGTTTCTGCTCCTGTTCTACGCAGTCCTGGGAGTGAACAATCCTGAAGATCACATCGGCCAGAGAATAAACTAAGCACCGTACCCTTGTGGTCTGAGGAGCACCAGTGAATCTGTGATCCCAGCTCACCATCCTCACGGGCTCCTCCTCTGCCCACACTCCAATCAGTCCATGTTGGAGGAGGATGGGGCATCCTTGCCTTGTCTTTTCCCTTAACTAGGTCAACGTTTCACATCCCATAAATGGACCCCCAAATTGGAGCACAGAAGGAAGAGCAGAGCAGAGAGACACACAGAGCGGAGTAACTCATGAGAGCTGTCACTTGGGTGAGCAGGCCCTTCTCAAGCCTGTCATGCCCTCCAGGAGCGATGCCAGGCTCCATTCTACTGGAACAACACAGACCCCGTGTTCCAGGGCCTGAGCCGTGGGGCTTGGCTTCAGAAAATGCTGTAGCATCCTGAAGGGCTGGAGAAAATCACAGAAATGCATTAGAGTCACTGTGCTGTCATAGCTTTCGTAGCCTCCTGGGACCTCAGTGCTGTACAGGATGTTTTAGGGGGCTGTGGTCCCTCCCCCAGGTCCTTCTGAGGGCATCCCAATGTTACATCCGTCTCCTTGTATCCTGTAGTATACACCCATCCCTTCCCTCCTAGGCAAAGCCCATTCCCATTCTTCCGTGAGAACCAGCAGGCAGGGAGAGGGAGGGAAAGGGCCTGTGTGCTGGAAGGGAGTGAGAGATCTGTTGTCATGGCAACAGTCTTCTGCCCACCCTCAGCCAGTAGCCCAGCTGAAGGTCTAGATCAGAAGAGAAAGCACTTGTCTCCATCTCCCTCTCTTTTGGTGATCGGGCACTGAGATGATTAAAAAAAATAAGAAAAAAAGGTTATCAGGGTAACTTAAGCTTCATCCATCTGACTGAAGGAAAAATCCCACCTGAAAAGGGAGTAGAAAGTAAACCACAGGATGTATGGTGGGAGGGCACCCACAGAGACAGGGTCCTGACTGTCAATAAATGTGCTTGTTCCCAGGGTCCTATGCATGCACAGATTCGTGCACACGTGGATACAGCGGAGCACTCCTTCCAGCCCAGAGCAGCACAATGACGGAGACAAAAGGTACCCAAGGGAGAGACAGGGGATGAGACAAGGAGGAGGGAATGCAGGCTGACCGAGATAGATTAAGCAAGGCAGGAGGGACAATTTACCTTTTCAGCAGTTATCTACGGGTTCTTTCAAGATCTGCATTTCATTTCCGCCAATTTGTGCAACTACCTATTTAGAATAAACTCTAGCCTAGGTCACCTTCACCTCAAAGATGTTTTTTCTCCCTTTTGTGATACTAAAATATCCATCCCATAAAATTGATCATGGTAAGTATGTTTAAATGACCACCGATCGATTCCATCAGGAAATTCACACTGTTGTGCAACTATCGCCAGTGTCATTCATCTCCAGAAGTTTCATCACCGAACTTGTATCTTTGTACCCTTTAATTAAGAACCCCCCCCTCCAGTACCTCTTCCCCTCGGCGCCTGGTAATCACTACGTGCGGGCGGGAGACCCAAAGCAGACGACTTAGAGAAGCACAAATCCAAGTTGCCCAGGATCCTAGGCAGTACTTTAAGAAAGGCAACTTGAAAGAAAGACATCTCAATGCTGCGCGTTTTTTGCGGGTCCCTAGCACCTGACAGAGGCAAATCCTACCTTGGCACCCGAAAGCGCGCATGCGTAAAAGGCAAGGCCAATTTTTTTTTTTTAATGAAAAAAAAAAACACAGCAACAACAAAAAAAAACACTCCGAGTTTTTTCAAAACCGAAGGGCGGGGACCGAGGAGGTCAGACGGGAAGGGTGCCCAACACTGCCACCTAGTGGCAGGAGAAACGGAAATGCACACACCCCGACTGAAAATCCATCTTTTCCGTTCCTCTCCTGTCAAAAGCTTTAGAGATTGTAGCTGAAGGACAGTACACGAATACCGCTGAGCGGCAGAGAAAGCTGAAGTACGGTCGAAATATCCCGGCCGAACCGTCTTTGGCACCATAGCCCTCTATGATCCTGCCCCGGAATTAAGTCAGAAGCAAGAGGTTCCGTGCCCGGAAGTTCCGGCGCCGGGGAGGGGAAAAGGCCGGGCTCGGGGCTGTGTTCCTTTTGTCGGGATTGAGCCGGCGCGCGGCGGCTAAGTGAGGTCGGTCTCCAGACCCGTCCAAGGCGCCGAACATCTGTTATCCGAGTGCTCTTCCTCGATTCCCGAACGCTGCGACCGTGCCTGGGGCGACGCGAGTCCGGATCCCCCATCATTGTTCTGCCCACTCCAGCCTGTGAACACGCTGGTTCCGTGGCCGAGTTGCCGTCCTCTCAGCCTCCAGAAGACAAACCAGCCACCCGAGGTCCTCTCCGTCCTCAGGGTTGTTCTCCCCAACCCGAACTTCCCTCTGCCCACGGACCTGCCTTGGGCCCTGGACCCCAGGAACCGTTGCGCCCCTCGTGGAGTCGCTGCCTAGCATTCCTTTCTGTTATCACTCCCAAAAGGATGCCCTGTTCTCCAGCTCCCTTCCTCTAACACGTCTACAGCCTTGGCCTGCAGTCCTTTAGGGCGCCTCCAGTTTGCTGGCCGCTCTGTCTCGTCACATTCAACTAGGTCACTCCTTCCCCAGCTTAAGGGGCTATAAATTGTCCCCCGCAAAACAGGTCGTTGTTCCTTCCTCTCTACTCTCCTGGTACACCCCAATGAAGAACAAACCCTGCACTCTCCACACCAGTATTTTCTATCCCCGGGAGCCTTCTAAGGCTCCAGGAACCAAACTCCTCAATAAGTTCAATGGTAATACATTAAAAAAAAAAATAATAAGAAAGAAAAAAGCACTTTTCAGACAAGAACTCCCACCACTTCCAGCAACACCTGATCTGCACCTGTATTTCTGCTACCCCTGTGGAATAAGGCAACAGATCCTACCTAGGGCCAGGCCCTTCACCAGGATCCAAGCCCATCTCCTGGAGGAGTAGGCCTTTGCAATGATTTCAAATTATCACCTATCTATTTAGTTCTCGATCATTCTGTTATGTATCAGCATACTCCTATTTCTCACCCGTGACACAAGAGGAAGTAAAACATAAAGCCAGACTTTATGCCGTATCTTTCTGAGACACTGCCACATTTCCCTGATGCTGCAAACAGCAGGTCTTCCCCTGTCCTGTAACCATTTACTTTGCGAACCTCTTCAATCCAGCTTCTATCAGCCTGCCCCCCAAAGAAGATTGATTTTTGTCAAGGGCACCAGTGAACGCCTTCGATGATATCCTCTCCTCAACGTACTGAACCTCTCAGACTTCTCTGGTACACTTAACAATTGACTCATTTTTGAAAACGTCCCTCCCTTTTCTTTCTTCTAATTTGTATTTTTCCATATTTGACAATTTGATCCTTGGGTGATGTCCTTCTAACCCAGTGGCCACTGTGCTCCTTGTCAGTATTTATTGCTCACCCGTCCCAAGGCCCTTCCGATCTACACTCCCTCTGTGGGTATCCTGTGTAACAGCACAGAGCATGGACACAACGGGACCTCCCAATTCCTACCTCCTGCATCAACCTGTCCGCTGAGATCCACATTTGTCTGTCTTTGCTGGATGACCAGAAGGAAGCAGACACTTAACATGCCTCGAGCACGACTCTTCATGTGACTTGTCCTTTGGTCTCCACTGCAACCTGGCACCAAGTCCTGTGGATTCGATCTTCTGAAACTATCTGTATCCATCCTCTTCTGGGCTCATCTACTGCTGCTGTTTTCACATCCAAACGATCTGCTCATCTCTTGCCTTCACGGCAGTACTCTGGCCCACTCCTGTTCCCCAAACACGCAAGGCTTTATCCCTCCTTAGGACGTTGGTAATCCGTTGTCTCTGCCTGGAAGAGACTCCCTGGATCCTTACATGGTTGGTTCCTTCTACCCGGAGGGTTTCTGCTCCATTATTACCTCCTCAGAGAGGCTCTCCCCAACCACCCCGTGTAAAGTAGGTTGTTCCTGGTCTAGGAACTGGTTAATTCTTCCTAACACTTAACCCACTAACTTTTTCCTTGGTTGGTTGGTTGGTTGGTTGGTTGGTTGGTTGGTATTCTGTCACTTCCCAGGTAAGTGCTGCATGATCATCCTGTACAGGAGCACCACACACGTATTAAGAGAGGCTCTCATTAATGTTATGTCCAATAAAAGGCCACCTGACACCTGTTGTTGCTTTCTTGCACGTTATTGAAGGGGCAGTAATGGGGTGGGCAAGGGTTCCTGGAGAATCTCCCTTTAAACCCACAAGATGTCTGTGTGCCCCATGGTAACTCCTGCAGTTTCTGAGGGGTTTATACTTACACAAAGAAAGCCTTTCTTCTCAGTGATTAAACTAGTTCAGTGCTTCTTAAAATGAGATGCCCATGATAAATGAGAGGGAGAAAGAGAAGAGGTTGGCCCATCATAAGGTCACCTGGGGTGGGCAGCAGTGCTGTCTCAACTTCATCTAGGAAGTTCTCTGGCTACATGGCAGCAGAAATGTTCCCTCCTGTTCCAACGGCTTGGTTTCTCAATCTGCACTGTGGGCAGTCAGGCCAAGTGCCCCTAAGGTGACTGAGACTGTCCATTCTCACAACAGGGCTAGCACAGGAGTTCTCCAAATGTGTTTGATAAATCACTGCTTTGCGTGTGTGAGCCACTGCCTGTGGGAGAATCAGGAGCCTGAGAAGAGCTGCTGGAGGCAGGAGTGCTCCCACCTGCCTTGTCTTGAGGGGTCCCACACCCATGGAACTAGCTAGGGAGAAACCGCCCTGGTGGGGACTGAGCCAGGAACCTGTACTGTAACTTCAGCAGGGAGGCCTCACCGAAGGCATTGTTCCCAGAATGGGAAGCTCTCAAGCAGACATTTTCATTTTGGGGATTTTAGAATGAGGACTGATGTGCTCATTCTGTTCTCCAGTCATGTAGACTGTGCTGCCCCCGGCAATGAGAAAAGTATTTCCTTTGAAAGATGAAACTCTGGAGCAGTGTCAGTGCTGCTCTTTTAACGGATTATGTGGTAAACATGAGACTGGAAACAAGGTTCCCAAACCTCCAAGGTACTCCTGGACTAGTGAGAGATGAAGACGCACCCAGGCTTTCCTTGTAACTCCTGGAAGACAGCACCAGCCCTGGGTAAGTTCATCTCTGCTGCCCTAGTATCCTGAATACTCACCAGGCGCTGGTGGGAGCAGGGGACTTAGGAGAGAAGCCCTCTGGGCAACGACATTACACCTGCTGACAAGCATCTCCTAGGACGCTTCTAATACGTGGTGTCTGTCTTTGAACTCTGAGTTTACGTTTTTAGATGGTCCCTGCTGACGATGGCACGAGGGTCCATGGTTGGTATTCCACTCTCTTTTTGTTTCTTTCTCAGCTAGCCAATCTCTTTTTGCTTAATAAAACAAAGCAAATACTAAATTAGCTTTGGGATCTGGATATACTATGAGAGTCTTGACAGCATGAAGGTGAAGCAAGAGAGGAATGTTCTTTCCATCTTTGGAGGAGTAGAAGACCCACCGGGGAGGTGGCAGTTGGAGGTAGGCTCTCGGTCAGACTCCCCTCTATGGGAGGGGACAAAAGGGATGTATGAGACAAGTGGAGGAGAGGATATTGCACCCGTTGGATTTGGGATCCAGAAGAACCCACTTTGCAGGAAGACTCAGCAACCCCTTTGAGTAGAGGGATAGGTGAAGTTTAGGAACTTAGCTTTCTGGAGCTGGTCTTCGCTCCTGCTGTGCTGTTAAGCCCCAGGGGCTGCATTCCCACAGGAGTTAATGTTGAAGGTGACTGAGTCCACACTAAGCAGTCCATGAAGGAGGTCTAAATAGGGAAAGGACTAGGTGACCCTGCAGCTGAGGCTGTGGAGCAAAGGGCCTGTCAAGGGTGGTCATGGATATTGAGACCAGGAATCAGAGAGGTTTACACATGCCAGCACAGGTGAGCTGAGGCTAACTGAGCCACGGACCATCATGTGCCTCTCAAAAGGAGAGGAAAATGTAAGTTTTCCTAGTGAAATGCACGGGTGCTGCAGGTCACTTTATCAGGTGGACCAGGGAGACGAGTCCTCCTTCCCTCAGAAATGACCCAGGACCCTCTGAGCCACAGAGAATTTCACATCCCCCTTCCAGCATCACCCAGGAGACTTGTAAACCACACATACACCCTCTCCACCTTCGAGGGAAGAAGGGAGGAGCTGGAAACCTCAGAGACTGAGCATTTCCTCAACTAGACCAGTCACATGATTGATTGCGAACACGCTTACCATCAGCAATGAATTCAGTGGGGTTTCTGCTCCTGTTCTACGCAGTCCTGGGAGTGAACAATCCTGAAGATCACATCGGCCAGAGAATAAACTAAGCACCGTACCCTTGTGGTCTGAGGAGCACCAGTGAATCTGTGATCCCAGCTCACCATCCTCACGGGCTCCTCCTCTGCCCACACTCCAATCAGTCCATGTTGGAGGAGGATGGGGCATCCTTGCCTTGTCTTTTCCTTAACTAGGTCGTTTCCCATACCAAAAATGGACCCCCAAAGTGTAGCACAGAAGGAAGAGTAGAGCAGAGAGACACACAGAGCAGAGTAACTCATGAGAGCTGTCACTTGGGTGAGCAGGCCCTTCTCAAGCCTGTCATGCCCTCCAGGAGTGATGCCAGGCTCCATTCTACTTTAAGAACACAGACCCCGTGTTCCAGGGCCTGAGCCGTGGGGCTTGGCTTCAGAAAATGCTGTAGCATCCTGAAGGGCTGGAGAAAATCACAGAAATGCATTAGAGTCACTGTGCTGTCATAGCTTTCGTAGCCTCCTGGGACCTCAGTGCTAACAGGATGCTTTTAGGGGGCTGTGGTCCCTCCCCCAGGCCCTTCTGAGGGCATCCCAATGTTACATCCGTCTCCTTGTATCCTGTACTATACACCCATCCCTTCCCTCCTAGGCAAAGCCCATTCCCATTCTTCGGTGAGAACTAGCAGGCAGGGAGAGGGAGGGAAAGGGCCTGTGTGCTGGAAGGGAGTGAGAGATCTGTTGTCATGGTAACAGTCTTCTGCTCAATCTCAGACAATAGCCCAGCTGAAGGTCCAGGTTAGAAGAGAAAGCACTTGTCTCCATCTCCCTCTCTTTCTGTGATCAGGCACTGAGATGATTAAAAAAAAAAAAATTGGTTATCAGGGTGACTGAAGCTTTATCAATCTGATGGAAGAAGAAAAAACCCAAAGCAGAAAAAGGAGAAGAAACTAAACCACAAGATGTATTGTCCGATGATACCCACAGAGACGGGGTCCTGACTATCAACGTGCTTGTGTCAATGGTCCTGTGCAGGCACAGTCACGTACACAGGTGGATACTGAGGCGTACTTATTCCAGCCGAGAGCAGCACAGGGACTGATGCATAATGTATCGGAGGGGGACCAGGGATGAGACAATGAGGAGGGAATGCAGGCCAACTCAGAGCAAGCAAGGCAAGAGGGGCAATGTACCTTTTCGGTAGATATCTATGGATTCTTTAAACGCTTATTTGAAACCTGCATGTAATTTGGACCCATTCGTGCAATGTCTTATTTAGACTAAAGTCTATGCTAAGCCACCTTCATCGGAATGATGTTTTTTGTCGCTTTTGTGGTGGTAAAATATCAATCACAAAATTTGCCATATTAAGCACGTTTAAATGAATATCGATCGGTTCCATCAGGATGTTCGCACTGTTGTGCACTATCGCCAGTATCATCCATCTCCAGAAGTTTCATCACCCAAGTTGTATCTTTGTACCCTTTAATTAAGAACCCCCCACCTCTTCCCCCCCGCGCCTGGTAATCTACGTGCACGGGGGAGCCCCAAAGCAGACGACTAACAGACGCAGAAATCCAAGTTGCCAAGGAACCTAGGCAGCAATTTAAAAAAGGCTAGTTGAAAGGTAGAAAGGTACCCCAAGTCTGTGCGGTTTAAGTGGGTCCCTAGCACGCAGAAGAGGCAAATCCTACCAAGGCAGCCGAATCCGCGCATGCGTAAAAGGTAGGTCCAGTTTTTTTTTAAACAGAAAAAAAACAAAAAAAGCACTTCGAGTTTTTTTAAACGCGACGGGCGGGGATGGAGGAGGTCAGACGGGAACGTAGCGCAACACTGCCACCTACCGTCCAGAGAAACGGAATTGCACACATCGCGACGTAAAATCCATCTTTTCCGCTGCTCTCTGGCCAAGAGCTTTAGAGATCGTAGCTGAAGGAGCGTAGCCGAATGTCGCTGAGGGGCAGAGAAAGCTGAAGCACGGTCGAGGAGCCCGGCCCAACCCTCTTTGGCACCATAGCCCTCTATGGTCCCGCCCCGGAATTAAGTCTGAAGCAAGGAGTCCCGCGCCCGGAAGTTCCCGCGTCGGGGAGGGGAAAAGGCCGGGCTCGGGATCCTTTAGTGGGGTTTCAGCCCGCGGGCGGCCGCTGGGTGAAGTCGCCGCCAGTCAGCGTGCCCGGTACTGAGGACGATCTCCAGACCGTCCAAGGCCCCGAACATATGTTATCCGGGTGCTCTTCCTTGATTCCCGACCGCAGCGACCGTGCCTCGGGCGACGCGAGTCCGGATCCCCCATCATTGTTCTGCCCACTCCAGCCTGTGAACACGCTGGTTCCGTGGCCGAGTTGCCGTCCTCTCAGCCTCCAGAAGACAAACCAGCCACCCGAGGTCCTTTCTTTGTGTAGTTCTTCCCAACCCGGGCAACCCGCTGCCCAGGGACTTCCCTTGGGCCCTGGACCTCAGGAAGCCCTGCTCCCCTACCAGGTGTCACTTGTCTAGCGTTCTCCTCTCTCATCACCCCAAACAGCATGCCCTGTTCTCCTGCTCCCTCCCCGGAATGCTTCTACTTCCACAGCAGTCTGCCCTTTGGGGAGCCTCCAGTTTGAGGGCAACATGTCACTTGAGTTTAGACTGTGCTCCCACCACCGTCACGTAATGAGAAAAGTATTTTTTTTTTTGAAAGATCAAAGTATTCAGCCAATCTTAAGTGCTGCTTTTTTTTAATGTTTATTTTTGAGAGATAGGGACAGTACTAGCAGGGAAGGGGCAGAGAGAGAGGGAGACATAAATTTCAAAGCAGGATCCAGGCTCTGAGGTGTCAGCACAGAGCCCTATAGCCCAATGCAGGGCTCAGACACAAACCGGAGATCACTACCTGAGCCAAAGTCAGACATTTAACTGAGACACACAGGCTACCGAGTTCTGCTCTTTCAATTGATTATATAGTAAATATGAGACTGGAAAAAAGGTTCCCAAACCTCCAAGTTATTCCTGGACTAGTCAGATATGAAGACGCACCCAGGCTTTCCTTGTAACTCCTCCAAGACATCATAAGCTTTCGGTTAAGTTCACCTCTGCTGCCCAAGTATCTTGAATACTAACCAGGCGCTGGTGGGAGCAGAGAATTTAGGAGACAAGCTCTCTGAAGTTACAATTGCGTATTAGCATCTCCTAGGACCCTTTTAATACATGGTGTCTGTCTTTGAACTGAGTTTAACTTTGCAGATCGTCCCTACTGATATGACACAAGAGTTCATGATTGGTAATCCTCTGTTTCTTTCTCAGCAGCCAATCTCTTTTTGCTTAATAAAAAAGCAAATCCTAAAGCTTTCCCTTTGGGATCTGGATATACTATGGGAGTCTTTACAGCATGAAGGTCAAGCAAAAGATAAATATTACAGGGGCGCCTGGGTGGCTGTTGGTGGAGCGTCCTCTGGCTCAGGTCGTGATCTCAGGGCTTGTGAGTTTGAGCCCCTCGTAGGGCTCTGTGCTGACAGCTCAGATTCTGGAGCCTGCTTTGGATTTTGTGTCTCCTTCCCTCTCTGCCCCTCTCCTGCTTGTGCTCTCTCTCTCTCTCTCTCAATATGAAAACATTAAATAAATTTTAAAAATAAAAAAGATAAATGTCTCCCAGTTTCGGAATACATGACACAAAGTGGTGGCAGATGGTGGTAAGGCTGCCAGGTCAGACTCCCTGTATGGGAGGGGACAAGCGAGATGTATCAGACTAGTGGTGGAGAGCATGTTGCACCTATTCATATCTGGGACCCACTGGAGTTTCCTTTGCAGGATGACCCAGCAGCCTCTTTGGGCACAGGGAAGGCTCAAGTTTAGGAACTTAGCTTTCTGGAGCTGGTCTTGGCTCCTGCTGTGCTGTCAAGCCCCAGGGGCTGCATTCCCAGAGGGGGAAATATGGAAAGTGACTGTGTCCAAAAAGTGGTTCTAGAGGGAGACCTAAGTAGGCAAGATACCTGGTGACCCTGCAGCTGAGGCTTAGAGCAACAACCCTGCCCAGTGTGTGCATGGAGGCTGAGACCGAGCATCAGAGGTGTTTCCACGTGCCAGCATAGGTGAGCTGAGGCTGGGTCAGTCAGGGAGAACCAGCTCCAGGCCAAGAGGAGAAAGAGGAAGAAGCAAGTTTCGCCAGCCACATGCACGGGTGGTGCAGGTCACTTCACCAGGTGGACCAGGGAGACAGTAGTTATCCTTCCCTCAAGATGACCCAGGACCGTGTGAGCCAAGTAAGAATTTCATAAACCCTTTCCTGCACCATCTGGGAGACTTGTAAACCACACATACACTTTCCCCACCTTGGAGGGAAGAAGGGAGAAGCTGGAAACCTCAGAGACTGAGCATTTCCTCAACTAGACCAGTCACATGATTGATTGCGAACACGCTTACCATCAGCAATGAATTCAGTGGGGTTTCTGCTCCTGTTCTACGCAGTCCTGGGAGTGAACAATCCTGAAGATCACATCGGCCAGAGAATAAACTAAGCACCGTACCCTTGTGGTCTGAGGAGCACCAGTGAATCTGTGATCCCAGCTCACCATCCTCACAGGCACCACCTATGCCCACACTCCAATCAGTCCATGTTGGAGGAGGATGGGGCATCCTCGCCCTGTCTTTTCCCTTAACTAGGTCGTTTCACATCCCATAAATGGACCCCCAAAGTGGAGCACAGAAGGAAGAGCAGAGCAGAGAGACACACAGAGCGGAGTAACTCATGAGAGCTGTCACTGGGGTGAGCAGGCCCTTCTCAAGCCTGTCATGCCCCCCAGGAGCGATGCCAGGCTCCATTCTACTGGAACAACACAAACCCCGTGTTCCAGGGCCTGAGCCGTGGGGCTTGGCTTCAGAAAATGCTGTGGCATCCTGAAGGGCTGGAGAAAATCACAGAAACATATTGGAGCCACTCTGATTTCATAGGCTTCCTAGCCTCCTGGGACTTCAGCACTTTATTTGATGCTTTCTTTAGGGCTGTGGTTCCTCCCGCAGGTCCTTCTGAGGGCATCCAAAGTTTACATCTATCCCTCTGCATCCTCTACTGTACATCTATCCCTTCCCTCCTAGCCAAAGCACATTCCCATTCTCAGGTGTGATCTAGATGGCAGGGAGAGGGAGGGAGAAGGGGCTGTGTGCTGGAAGGGGCTCTAGGGTGCTGTTGCCTTGGCAACATTCCTCTGCTCAACATCACTGGGTCACTCAGCCTCAGGCATCTGCCCTACTGAAGGTCCAGGTCAGATGAGCAAGCACTAATCTCCATCACCCATTCTTTCTTGATGAGACGTTGAGTTGATTAAAAAAATAATAAAAAAAGGTTATCAGGGTAACTTAAGCTTCATCCATCTGACTGAAGGAAAAAACCCACCTGAAAAGGGAGTAGAAACTAAACCACAGGATGTATGGTGGGAGGGCACCCACAGAGACAGGGTCCTGACTGTCAATAAATGTGCTTGTTCCCAGGGTCCTATGCATGCACAGATTCGTGCACACGTGGATACAGCGGAGCACTCCTTCCAGCCCAGAGCAGCACAATGACGGAGACAAAAGGTACCCAAGGGAGAGACAGGGGATGAGACAAGGAGGAGGGAATGCAGGCTGACCGAGATAGATTAAGCAAGGCAGGTGGGACAATTTACCTTTTCAGCAGCTATCTACGGGTTCGTTCAAGATCTGCACTTCATTTCCGCCAATTTGTGCAACTACTTATTTAGAATAAACTCTAGCCTAGGTCACCTTCACCTCAAAGATGTTTTTTCTCCCTTTTGTGATACTAAAATATCCATCCCATAAAATTGATCATGGTAAGTATGTTTAAATGACCACCGATCGATTCCATCAGGAAATTCACACTGTTGTGCAACTATCGCCAGTGTCATCCATCTCCAGAAGTTTCATCACCGAACTTGTATCTTTGTACCCTTTAATTAAGAACCCCCCACCCAGTACCTCTTCCCCTTGGCGCCTGGTAATCACTACGTGCGGGCGGGAGCCCCAAAGCAGACGACTTAGAGAAGCAGAAATCCAAGTTGCCCAGGATCCTAGGCAGTACTTTAAGAAAGGCAACTTGAAAGAAAGACATGTCAATGTTGCGCGTTTTTTGCGGGTCCCTAGCACCAGATGAGAGGCAAATCCCGCCTGAGCACCCGAAACCGCGCATGCGTAAAAGGAAGGTCCTTTTTTTTTTTTTTTTGAAACAAAGAAAAAAAAGCACTCCGAGTTTTTTGAAACTGGAAGGGCGGGGATGGGGCAGGTAAGACGGGAAGGTTACAAAACACTGCCACCTACTGGCCAGAGAAACGGAATTGCACACATCGAGACGGAAAATCCATCTTTTCCGCAGCTCTACTGTCAAGAGCTTTAGAGATCGTAGCCGAAGGATCATAGACAAATGCCGCTGAGGGGCAGAGAAAGCTGTAGCACGGTCGAGGAGTCCGGGCCCAACCCTCTTCCGCACTATAGCCCTCTACGGTCCCGCCCCGGAATTAAGCCAGAAGATAGAATCCCGCGCCCGGAAGTTCCGGCGACGAGAGGGGAAAAGGCCGGGCTCAGGGCCGAGGGGTTGGTGTGTGTAATCTTTTTGTTGGGTTGGAGCCCGCGCGCAGCCGCTGAGTGAGGTCGCCGCCAGTCAGCGTGCCCGGTACTGAGGTTGGTCTCCAGACCGTCCAAGGCCCCGAACATCCATCATCCGGGTGCTCTTCCTCGATTCCCGAACGCTGCGACCGTGCCTCGGGCGACGCGAGTCCGGATTCCCCATCGTTGTTCTGCCCACTCCAGCCTGTGAACACGCTGGTTCCGTGGCCGAGTTGCCGTCCTCTCAGCCTCCAGAAGACAAACCAGCCACCCGAGGTCCTCTCCGTCCTCAGGGTTGTTCTCCCCAACCCGAACTTCCCTCTGCCCACGGACCTGCCTTGGGCCCTGGACCCCAGGAACCGTTGCTCCCCTCGTGGAGTCGCTGCCTAGCATTCCTTTCTGTTATCACTCCCAAAAGGATGCCCTGTTCTCCAGCTCCCTTCCTCTAACACGTCTACAGCCTTGGCCTGCAGTCCTTTAGGGCGCCTCCAGTTTGCTGGCCGCTCTGTCTCGTCACATTCAACTAGGCCACTCCTTCCCCAGCTTAAGGGGCTATAAATTGTCCCCCGCAAAACAGGTCGTTGTTCCTTCCTCTCTACTCTCCTGGTACACCCCAATGAAGAACAAACCCTGCACTCTCCACACCAGTATTTTCTATCCCCGGGAGCCTTCTAAGGCTCCAGGAACCAAACTCCTCAATAAGTTCAATGGTAATACATTAAAAAAAAAAATAATAAGAAAGAAAAAAGCAGTTTTCAGACAAGAACTCCCACCACTTCCAGCAACACCTGATCTGCACCTGTATTTCTGCTACCCCTGTGGAATAAGGCAACAGATCCTACCTAGGGCCAGGCCCTTCACCAGGATGCAAGCCCATCTCCTGGAGGAGTAGGCCTTTGCAATGATTTCAAATTATCACCTATCTATTTAGTTCTCGATCATTCTGTTATGTATCAGCATACTCCTATTTCTCACCCGTGACACAAGAGGAAGTAAAACATAAAGCCAGGCTTTATGCCGTATCTTTCTGAGACACTGCCACATTTCCCTGATGCTGCAAACAGCAGGTCTTCCCCTGTCCTGTAACCATTTACTTTGCGAACCTCTTCAATTCAGCTTCTATCAGCCTGCCCCCCAAAGAAGATTGACTTGTCAAGGGCACCAGTGAACGCCTTCGATGATATCCTCTCCTCAACGTACTGGACCTCTCAGACTTCTCTGGTACACTTAACAATTGACTCATTTTTGAAAACGTCCCTCCCTTTTCTTTCTTCTAATTTGTATTTTTCCATATTTGACAATTTGATCCTTGGGTGATGTCCTTCCAACCCAGTGGCCACTGTGCTCCTTGTCAGTATTTATTGCTCACCCGTCCCAAGGCCCTTCCGATCTACACTCCCTCTGTGGGTATCCTGTGTAACAGCACAGAGCATGGACACAACGGGACCTCCCAATTCCTACCTCCTGCATCAACCTGTCCGCTGAGATCCACATTTGTCTGTCTTTGCTGGATGACCAGAAGGAAGCAGACACTTAACATGCCTCGAGCACGACTCTTCATGTGACTTGTCCTTTGGTCTCCACTGCAACCCGGCACCAAGTCCTCTGGGTTCGATTTTGCACCCATTCATATTTGGGACTCAGAGGAACCCACTTTGCAGGATGACCCGGCAGCCTCTTTGGGCAGAGGGAAGGCTCAAGTTTAGGAACTTAGCTTTCTGGAGCTGATCTTGGCTCCTGCTGTGCTGTCAAGCCCCAGAGTGGGAAATATAGAAAGTGACTGTGTCCATAAAGGGCTCATGAAGGAAACCTAAGGAAGAGTAAGTAGGCAAGTTACTAAGTGACCTGCACCTGAGGCTTAGAGCAATGGCCTTGCCCAGGGTGTGCATGGAGGCTGAGACCGAGCATCAGAGGTGTTTCCACATGCCAGCACAGGTGAGCTGAGGCTGGGTCAGTCAGGGAGAACCAGCTCCAGGCCAAGAGGAGAAAGAGGAAGAAGCAAGTTTCGCCAGCCACATGCACGGGTGGTGCAGGTCACTTCACCACGTGGACCAGGGAGACAAGAGTCATCCTTCCCTCAAGATGACCCAGGACCGTGTGAGCAAAGTAAGAATTTCATAAACCCCTTCCAGCATCACCTGGGAGACTTGTAAACCACACATACACCTTCCCCACCTTGGACTGGAGGAGGAAGGGGCTGGACCTCAGAGACTGAGCATTTCCTCAACTAGACCAGTCACATGATTGATTGCGAACACGCTTACCATCAGCAATGAATTCAGTGGGGTTTCTGCTCCTGTTCTACGCAGTCCTGGGAGTGAACAATCCTGAAGATCACATCGGCCAGAGAATAAACTAAGCACCGTACCCTTGTGGTCTGAGGAGCACCAGTGAATCTGTGATCCCAGCTCACCATCCTCACGGGCTCCTCCTCTGCCCACACTCCAATCAGTCCATGTTGGAGGAGGATGGGGCATCCTTGCCTTGTCTTTTCCCTTAACTAGGTCAACGTTTCACATCCCATAAATGGACCCCCAAAGTGGAGCACAGAAGGAAGAGCAGAGCAGAGAGACACACAGAGCGGAGTAACTCATGAGAGCTGTCACTGGGGTGAGCAGGCCCTTCTCAAGCCTGTCATGCCCCCGAGGAGCGATGCCAGGCTCCATTCTACTGGAACAACACAGACCCCGTGTTCCAGGGCCTGAGCCGTGGGGCTTGGCTTCAGAAAATGCTGTGGCATCCTGAAGGGCTGGAGAAAATCACAGAAACACGTTAGAACTACTGTGCTGTCATAGCCTTCTTAGCCTCCTGAGCCCTCAGTGCTGTACAGGATGCTTTTAGAGGCGCTGTGGTCCCTCCCTTAGGTCCTTCTGAGGGCATCCCAAGATTACATCCGTCTTCTTGTATCTTGTACCATACACGCATCCCTTCTCTCCTAGGCAAAGCACATTCCCATTCTCAGGTGAGTTCTAGCAGGCAGGGAGAGGGAGGGAGAGGCTTATGCACTGGAAGGGGTTGAGAGATTGTGTTGTCATGGCAACAGTCATCTGCTCAGCCTCTCTGGGTCAATCAGCCTCAGGTCGGCCCAGCCTAAGGTCCAACCAGAAGAGAAAGCACTTGTCTCCATGACCCTCTCTTTCTGTGATCAGACGTTGAGATGTTTAAATTAAAAAAAAAAAAAAATGGTTACCCGGGTAACTGAAGCTTCATCTATTTGACTCAAGAGGGAAAACACCCAAGGCAGAAAAAAGAGTAGGAACCAAACCGAAGATGAATGTGTGAGGCCACCGATAGACACGAGGTCATGACTGTCAGTAAATGTGCTGGTCCCAAGGGTCCTGTGCAGGCACAGACACTTTCACAGGTGAATACAGAGGAGCACCTTTCCAGCCCAGAGGGGCACAGTGGCTGTGGCAAAGGTACCTGACAGGGAGACAGGAGATGAGACAGTGAGGAGGGAATACAGGCAGAGATCAGATCAAGCAAGGCAACAGGGACAAGATACCCTTTCAATATTTTTACCCACTGCTTCCTTCAAGTCTTGTTTGACATCCGTATTTCATTGCGACCTGTTTGTGCAACTACTTATTCAGAACAAACTCTAGGCTAAGTCGCCTTTACCTGAAAGACGTTTTTCCTCGCTTTTGTGGTGGTAAAATATCCATCACATAAAACTGACCGTGTTAGTTAGGCGTGTTTAAATGAACATCGATTGGTTCCATCAGGAAGTTCACACTGTTGTGCAGCCATCACCAGTATCAACCAGCTCCCGCACTTTCATCACCCGCCTGTATCTTGATACCCTTTAGTTAAGAAGCCCAGTACCAAGCTTCCTCTCCGCCCCTGGTAACCACGAGGTGTGGGGGGAAAGTGAATAAGCAGATTTCTTGGAGTCTCAGAAACTCAGAAATCAAAGTTGCCTAGGAACCTGGGAAGCAATTTAAGAACAGAAACTTGAGGGGCACCTGGGTGGCCCAGTTGGTTGAGCGTCTCAGTTGGTAGGGCGTCAGACTTCGCCTCAGGTCATGACATCACGGTCACTGAGTTGGAGCCCTGCATCTGGCTCTGTGCTGACAGCTCAGATCCTGGAGCCTGCTTCGGATTCTGTGTCTCCCTCTCTCTTTGCCCCTCCAACACTCATGCTCTGTCTCTCTCTGTCACAAAAATAAATAAAAACTAAAAAAAAAAATGAAAGAACGGAAACTTGAAAGGAAGGATTTTGTCACAGAACTGTGGCTACTAACTGGAGCCGAGCCCAAGCTTGGTACATGAAGATTCAGCTAACGTTGGCTAAGCCACAAAAACGCAAAAAAGAAAAAAAGAAAACCCAAACCGAAAAAATACAAAAGGTCTGTTTTTTGACAAGAAAGTGGTTTCTAGCGTTTTTTCAAGCAAAAAGGGCGGGGCAGAGGCCTCCAACCGCAACATGGCACAACACTGCCACCTACTGGCTATAGAAACTGAACGACACACATAGCAAAGGAAAACCCCTCTTTTTCGTTGCTCTCCTGTGAAGAGCCCTACAGATCCAGGCTGTGGGAGCAAACAAGAAGGCCGCTGAGGGGCTGAGAAAGCTGGAGCACGGCCTAAGTTGCCAGAGCGAAACGTCTTAGGACCACAAACTTTTGTCTTCCCGACCGGGAAGTATGAGCACAGAGGCAGGAAGTCCAGCGCTCCGAAGTCTGAGCAACCAGTCGGGAGAAGGCCAGGGCTTGGGGCTGGGTTCCGCTTGGCGGGTTCTGGGCCTCTGCGCCTCGACTGATTGAGGTCGGTGCCAATCAGTGTGCCCAGGTGTGAGGAAGGTTTCTAGACCTGTTCGAGAGGCCGGCACCACTGATATCCCAGGCCAGTCCCTCAATTCTTGGACGTCCCGATGCCTCTTTGGCGACGCGGGTAGGGATCCACGGGTCATTGTCCCCTGCCCCCACCCCCACCCCAGCCCAGCCTGTGCACAGGCTCGTCCCGTTGCATACTGGCTGTCGACCTCTCAGCCCTCCCTCCTCTGCTACCTCCAAGCCTCCTCAGGACTCCAGTAGACCACCTGGGCACACCCGGCCCTCTCCATCTTCAGGGTTTTTCTTTTACCCAACCCGAACATCTGGATGCCCGTGGACCTGCCCCGGGCCGGGCCTCAGGCATTAGGAACCCCGCTCCCCTCCTTGCTGTGGCTGTGTAGCATTCCGCTTGCTCATCACCCCCAAGGGGTTGCCCTCGTTCCCCAGCTCCCTCCCTCTAATGACTACACCCACAGCATTCAGCCTGGTGGGGGGTGCTTCCAGTCCAGGGACCCCTGGGCTACCCCAAGGTTCACCCCCCATACCAACACTCCCTGCTTGCATCTGAGCACTAGAGCATTCATGACAAAATGTAAACTCCTACTGAATTCTTTTATGTTAATTCCGTGGCCAGGAGAGAAGTGCTTCTCATTTCCACTCATCCTGCCCACACTACTACGTCACTCACTTGCAATCCTCATCCATTCCAGTGCAGCTCCCTAATAATTCATGGTGAAGACAGCAGCAATCAGGTGGGGCTTCTCAGAGCTTCCCAAACCCAATCTACCTGATTCTGTCCTGGCATTCTCCGCCGCCCCTCTGCATCCATGCTCTTGACCTCGCCCAGCCCCTCACTGCTGCTCGGGATCCCATGCCTCCCGCCTTCTCTCAGGGGCTTTGCTCCTGCAATTCTCTCTCCTCTCTCTGAACCATCACCTGCTCTCTCTACATTGGAGCATTCCACACCCAAGGAAGGGGAAAGAACCCCGACTTCTTCCCACATGTCATCTTGCAGCTACTGGCACACAATCTGTGCCTTTCAAAGCAAAACTGCTTCCACTTTTCCTGAGACCATTTGCTCCTCGACCCCTTTCAACAGAGATACCCCTGTCACTCCATTGCAAGCGTTCTTGTCAAGGCCACCATTAATATCCATGTTACCTGACTCACTCCCACTCTAAGCACATCGTAGGCCACCTCGGAGGAGCCTCTGGCATTGTGTCCCTTCAATTCTCCATCTCTTTCTTTATATATATCTTTTGAGTGGGGAGGGATAGGTCACCACGATTTCTATTGTTTTTGAGAATGTGCCAATTTCTCATTATGCTCCTTTTCAAAACCTGGATATGGCCTGGGAGGTCGGGTCGATAGGAAACAAGAGCCAAAGAAAGAGTGTCCGTTTCAGTCCAGGGCGGCGAGGCCCACAGAGGAAGTGGTGGCAGAGGTAGAACGGCTCAGACAAGGGATGGGTGTCAAGAAGCGAGGAGGAGCACCAAGGAAAGGAGGGTTTCACCTCTTTCACACTTGGGATGCGCCGGTACCCTCTGCCCAATGACCCACCTCTCTCTTTGAGGAGAAGGGCAGCTGGAGTGTGGACATGTGGCTTTCTGGAGCTGATCTTAGTTCTTGCTGTGGTGTAGGTGAGACCTGGAGGTGGGGTGAGGGGGGCTGTACTCGCCAGTGGGGGATGTAGAATGTGGCTGAGCTCAGCCAGAGGTTCACGAAGGAGGCTTTAACCTGGCTGGAGCCTTAGATGCCTCTGCAGCTAGCCTTTGGACTGGAGGATCTTGCCCAGGGGTGGGATGGAGGATGCAACCCAGATCAGAGGTATTGCCAGGTGCCAGCAAAGTGAGGTAAATCCGAGTCCGTCAGGGACCACCAGGACCTGGCCAAGAGGAGAGGGACAAAAGTGCAAGTTACACCAGCCCCATGCATGGTGTCACCAGCGGGACCTGGGAGCCAAGTGTCATCCATCCCTCAGAGACCACCGAGGGCACCGTGAGCCACAGAAGTGTGTCACAGACCTGCTTTCCACGTCATCACACAGACTTGTAGTCACACACACCCTTCCTCATCTTGGAAGGGGGACGCGGGGAGGGGGGGGGGCAGAAGTGCGAGAACACTTTCACTGAAAGAGACTGAGCATTTGTATATTTGGACACTTCACTGATTACATCTGACCACAGGTAACTACCACAGTGGATGTACATTAATGGTTTCTTTCCCACCCTTGCTTTCCATAGTCCAGAGGGTCAGCTCTCGTGGTGTGGATAAGATCAGTCAGGGACTAAATTAACAACGTGCCCGTGGGGTCTGAGGAGCATGGGTGAGTCTGTGAGGTCAGCTAACCATCCCCACCTCCCTTTCCTCTGCCCACCTGCCAAGCTGTCCACGTTAGAGGAGATCGGAGGTCCTCGTCTTGTCCTGTCCTTTAACTCGGGAAGCTTTAAACATCCTCAAACAGACCCCCAGAACAGAGGGTGGAAAGAAGAGAGGCCCCCCACAGACGTATACAGAGTGGACTCAGTGACAAGAGTCATCACTGAGGTGAGCAGGGCCTCCTGATGGCCTCCTTGCCCTCCACAGGCAATTTCTCCTTTGCACACACAGACACTCACTTCAGCGCCTGCGTTGTGTAGTTGGGCTTCAGAAATGTTCACAGAGCCAGAGGAGAAAGCCCAGAGGAGTGTGCACAAGGCCACTAGCGTCTACGAGAAGAGGTAGAGGTTTTCCCTTCTTATTTCTTTGGAAGGTAAATCATGGGAGTTCCTCCTGAGAGTTGAGAGGCAGGGGTGAGAATCTCAGTGGTTGCTGGCAGACCCGGCGATGTCTCCCAAGTTCTTTCCCCCTCTGCTGGGTCCTCGGTCTATCTAATCTCCAAGAGAGATCCTCCCCACGTCTACTAGACCTGATGTGGCCTCAGGCGGGGACACTGGCTTTTATCCTGAGAGACAAACAATCAAACTTCCCGGAAAGGACATGTCTCACGTCTACAGTTGCTGTCATTGGCCCCGAGCATACTTTCCATGAAGGAGAGCCCATTAGGGAAGAGAATAACACAGTCATACCGCAGGAAGAGTATTCCATTCAACAGGCTTTCTTTACAGTAGGCTGTAGGACTTGGAACCCATGGTCCCATTTGGTTCTTGGAATTCAAAAAGTCATGCTGTCTCCCACCCTTTATCTTCATGGGACAGTGGTGCCCTGAGGCCCTAGAGTGTCTCAGATGGAAACCAGGGACTGGTCCTGAAGAAGCCTATGCCCTCTTGTGTCACTCTGGGCATGGAAAGACCTGGAGCAAGGCCTCGGTCTCTTCTTCCAGCCATGGTCCACCTGGCCTCCATTCCTCATTGGGGCTCCTTTCAGATAATGGCCTGTCCCTCCCTTCCCACTCAAGCAGTGAGAAAGAACTTTGGAAACAAAAGGGTTTCCACGCCAAAGACCTTGAGCTCCCATAGTGCCTGGGCTGTGGCCACGTAGCAGTAGCAGAATTTGCTTTGGGATTGGACCTTGGTCCTTCGCCTGAGAGCATTCGCCTGAGTTATTTCACGGAGGCCTGCCAGGTGGCCCTGGCCTATGATCTTAGAACGCTCCGGAGTTGGGCCGCAGCCTGTACTTCCAAGAACCCGCTGCAGCCTGCACCCTGCATCCCCTTCGTGGGCATCTGAGGCCTGCACTCTGTGGTGGTGGGAATCCCATGGGAGTCCTGTTCTGCTGCAGGAAGGCCCAGCCTCTCTGTTCCTCACCAGAAGGACCCCCAAAGCACCCTCACCACCAGACAGGACACGCTGAGGACAATCTCTTGGACGGGCTTTAGTTTTACAGAAGATTCGAGTCTATCCGGGCCCAGGCCGCAGACAAGGTTGCCCCAAACCAAGAAACCTCTTTTTCGCAGGTATTGGGTCTGAAAGTGGGGACCTAGTGCCCACATCCCCAGCCCTGCCATCGTCCAGAACCCAAGCCCTCACATCCACTGCTCTCAATGGCATCACTGCTCTGAGCGTCCCCAACAGGACTCTTGTCCTCTGATGTCACCTCTGCCAGAAGTTCGCAATCCCTCTCCCTCCGTTGCTCTCTTGTCTGACAACTCAATGTTGGACTCTCCCCGGACACCATCCACTGAGACTTTTACCTGGAGGCTGTTGAGTCTCTGAAGCCACATCTGCGTGGGTCACAGGGGTGAGGATGGTGCGGGAGATGCTGGAACCCGACTGCTGCCCGATCCCACCGCTCTGCCCTGAAAGAAACACCTGTGAGGCTCATCCCAACTCAGCACTCTGTCATCTGTTCAACAGTGCTCACCATCCACAGGGGCTTCCGGAACCTGCATCCTGTTGTTTTCTGTCTTGCATTTGGGGACAGAAAAGAACATCCCCTGAAAAGCACACGGCCATCTCTTTCTACTACCCTGGCCTTGATTCCCTTCAAGCCAGGCTTCTTCAAAGTGTAGACTGAGGAGAGTACTTCATTTTTTACCTCTGGATTTTCCCCTGCCGTGCCCCCCACCCATGGAACATTCCTTTGCTAGAGTCTCCAAAGAGCTCCATGTTGCAAAACCAAAGTACCCGATGCTGTGTTGACAACAGGAACATTCCATTTTTTCAAAATGCTGTGTCTTTCCTCAGCATCTGTGACAGAAGCCCCCCCCCCAGGGTTTCTTCCCACCTCTCAGATCATTATTTCTAAGTCTCCTTGTTGGCCCGTTTCATTTGATCCCCTCCCAAATCTTGTTTTGTTTTCTCCCAGGACTCCAACCTCTGCCCTGTGCTCTCCTCATCCTATACGTGATCCGTGGGTGACCGCATCGCCACCTTGAGCTCTATCCATCTGACTTGATTTCATCTCAATCCCCTTGTATGCTGATGCCTCTCCCATCAATGAGTCTACCTAAGAAATGTCTCCTGGGTCCCAGGACCCCTGTGGGGCATCTCCACGCAGGTGCGAATCCCACAAGCCCCGCAAATCTGCAGAGGACCCCAGACCTATATTCCCCGTCTCATGGCTGGGCATTGCCATCCACCCAATTCCCGAAGGCAAAATCCTGGGTGTACTGCTCGGTGTGCACTCCACTGCCCAACGACTCTCTGGGACCTGCTCTGGAAAAGGCCAAGCCGTGATCTTCGCCTTGCCACAGATGTGTGTAAAGTCCCCCAGGAGGGATCCTTCTCGGCAGACACACTCTGATTGCTCCTGAGCAGAGATTTCCCCTGGCGTGGGTGGTTCCACACAGGAATTCATTCTGAAGAGAAGACCAGGCCCTGTAATATATCCAGGAGACTTCAATCTTCATCTTCGTTAGAACTCACGACGCCTACCCTCGATGAATTAGACATAGCAGTAAGGCTGACTTGGAATATGGACTTGAATATCCAGAAGAAACCGCGAAAAGAGAAAGTTTAGGGAGGCACGTGTCCATGCATGGGCATGAAACAAGGGACTGCTCAACTTTATTTTTCATCATAAATCCCTGGACCTAGTTGGCCTGAGCCTGTGAATTCATTTGATACCATAAATGATAACACAAAGGTAAAAAATGCAACTCTGTGAACGTGGCAGATAAGCCTGACCGCTGATCCATCTACATCAACTGATACAAATCTCAGCCAATCAGGCTTCAGAGAATTACTGTGATCTGTCTGGGGAAGGTATCTATGCAATATTTTTTCAAATTTTAAAGTAAGCCAGCACAAGGGATCTTGATAAGAAAAAACAAGTAAAACGTTTCATTAGCAAATCCAGGGTTTGAACTTCAAACCTTGGCTTTCTGGAACGCTGAGAACAGCGGATCCAATGTCAGTTTTAAAACCCGCATTTAGGGGCGCCTGGGTGGCTCAGTCGGTTAAGTGTCCGACTTCGGCTCAGGTCATGGTCTCACGGTTTGTGAGTTCGAGCGTCGGGCTCTGTCCTGACAGCTCGGAGCCTGGAGCCTGCTTCGGGTTCTGTGTCTCCACCTCTCTCTGCCCCTCCCCTGCTCAAGCTCTGTCTCTGTCTGCCAATAATAAATAAACGTTAAAAAATTAAACAACAACAACAACAACAACCCGCATTTAGACAAAAAATCCGCATCTACTTGGCATGTTTTTCCTCTCCTCAGCTGGGGAGATCTGCCAACCACAGCAGGTAATGATGAAAAGCTGCTTTCCTTGTAAGGGAGTCTCACATTTCTGATTAAGGATGGTTCTGTTTGCACAGCTGCAATCTCGGTTTTCACAGGAGAAGTTTCCAAATACTGGGGCCACATTCCAGACTCGCTAAATCAGACTCTCCAGGGATGGAGCACCAGCAACTTTCCCTGTTTTTATTATTATTTATTATTATTATTATTATTAAGTTTATTTCAATTCCAAAATAGTAAACATACAATATAATATTAGTTTCAGGTGTACAGCACAGTGATTCAACACTTCCATACAACGCCTGGTGCTCACCAGGACAAGTGCACTCCTTAATCCCCATTCCCTATTTCACCCATCCCCCCACTTCATGCTCCCTCTGGTGACCATCCATTTGTTGTCTTTTTAAATTAAAAAAATTTTTAAGTTTTGAGAGACAGAGCGAGGGACAGAAGATCGGAAGCAGGCTCCACGCTGTCAACACAGAGCACCATGTGGGGCTTGAACTAGGAACTTGAGATCATGACCTGAGCCGAAGTCTGATGCTTAACTGAGCCACTCAGGCGCCCCTTCATCCCTTTGTTTTCTATAGTCAAGAGCATGTTTCCTGGTTTGTCTGTCTCTTTTCCTTGGCTCATTCTTTGTTGTTGTTGTTTATTAAACATATGAGTGAAACCATATGCTATTTGTGTTTTTCGGCCTAGCTTAGATCTCTTAACATAATACTCTCCAGCTCCTTCCATGTTGTTGCAAATGCGAAGATTTCATTCCCTTTATAGCTGAATAATATTCCATTGTATATATTCACATCTTCTTTATCTATTCATCCTTTGATGGACACTTGGGTTGTTTCCATAATTTGTTAATAGCAAACAATGCTGCTAAAATATAGGAGTTCGCGCACCCATTTGAAGTAGTGCTTTTGTATTTGAGAAAATTTTTTTCATCTTTACATTTCTTTATTTATTTTGAGGGAGAGCGAGACAGAGAGAGCGAGTGATTTAGAGGCAGAGAGAGAATCCCAAGAGGGCTCCGCACCGTCACCACAGAGCCCGATGTGGGGCTGGAACTCACAAACCGCAAGTTCAGGCCCCGAGCCAAAAGCAAGAGTCGGACACTTAACCGGCCCAGCCACCCAGGTGCCCCTAAATTTATTTTAAATATTTATTTTTGAGAGAGAGCCAGAGCGAGAGCCAGAGCGAGAGAGAGAGAACGAACAGGGGAGGAAGACACAGAATCTGAAGCAGGCTCCAGGTTCTGAGCTGTCAGCACAGAGCCCCATGCGGGGCTAAACTCACGAACCGCGAGACCACGAACGGAGCCGAAGCTGGACACCTAACCGACTGAGCCACCTGGGTGCCTCAGCGTTTTTGTATTTTGGGGGTAAATACCAGGAGGCAATTGTTGGATCGTAGGGTATTTCGGTGTTTAACTTTTCCAAGAACCTCCATACATTTCCACGGCAGATGCACCAGTTTGCATTCCCAGCAACAGTGCAGGAGGGGTCCCGTTTCCAGGCACTTGCTAACACCTGTTGTTTCTCATGTGTTTGAGTTTAGCCACTCTGACAGGTGTGAGGTGATAGCTCATTGTGGTTTTGATTTGCATTTCCCTATGACAGCGATACTTGTTACCTATTCGCATGTCCATTAACCGTCAGTTTGTCTTCTTTGGAGAAATGCGTGTTCATGACTTCTCTCCATTTTTAATTCGATTGTCTGTGTTTTCGGTGTCGAGTCATTTCTCAACTGCTCCAGGAGATCTGATGCACAGCTGATGTTGTGAGGCATCTCTGAGCTTCACTTGTCTATTTAAACCAGCTTCACCTGGTTTAAATAGAATCTTGAACGTCAGAGCCATGTATTACTACTGAAATTTAAAAAAGAATTCCTTATGTGTCTTGTCTTTGTAGAGGAGTAGAAACTAAACCACAGGATGTATGGTGGGAGGGCACCCACAGAGACAGGGTCCTGACTGTCAATAAATGTGCTTGTTCCCAGGGTCCTATGCATGCACAGATTCGTGCACACGTGGATACAGCGGAGCACTCCTTCCAGCCCAGAGCAGCACAATGACGGAGACAAAAGGTACCCAAGGGAGAGACAGGGGATGAGACAAGGAGGAGGGAATGCAGGCTGACCGAGATAGATTAAGCAGGCAGGAGGGACAATTTACCTTTTCAGCAGCTATCTACGGGTTCGTTCAAGATCTGCACTTCATTTCCGCCAATTTGTGCAACTACCTATTTAGAATAAACTCTAGCCTAGGTCACCTTCACCTCAAAGATGTTTTGTCTCCCTTTTGTGATACTAAAATATCCATCCCATAAAATTGATCATGGTAAGTATGTTTAAATGACCACCGATCGATTCCATCAGGAAATTCACACTGTTGTGCAACTATCGCCAGTGTCATTCATCTCCAGAAGTTTCATCACCGAACTTGTATCTTTGTACCCTTTAATTAAGAACCCCCCCCTCCAGTACCTCTTCCCCTCGGCGCCTGGTAATCACTACGTGCGGGCGGGAGCCCCAAAGCAGACGACTTAGAGAAGCACAAATCCAAGTTGCCCAGGATCCTAGGCAGAACTTTAAGAAAGGCAAATTGAAAGAAAGATATCCCAAGGCTGCGCGTTTTTTGCGGGTCCCTAGCACCTGACGTGAGGCAAATCCTTCCTGGGCACCCGAAAGCGCGCATGCGTAAAAAGCAAGGCCAGTTTTTTTTTTTTTGTTAATAAAAAAACAACAATAACAAAAAAAAAAAAACACTCCGAGTTTTTTCAAAAGCGAAGGGCGGAGACCGAGGCGGTCAGACGGGAAGGTTGCGCAACTCTCCCACCTAGTGGCATCAGAAACGGAATTGCACACACCGCGACTCAAAATCCATCTTTTCCGCTGCTCTCCTGTCAAAAGCTTTACAGATTGTAGCTGAAGGACAGTACACGAATACCGCTGAGCGGCAGAGAAAGCTGAAGTACGGTCGAAATATCCCGGCCGAACCGTCTTTGGCACCATAGCCCTCTATGATCCCGCCCCGGAATTAAGTCAGAAGCAAGAGGTTCCGTGCCCGGAAGTTCCGGCGCCGGGGAGGGGAAAAGGTCGGGCTCAGGGCTGTGTTCCTTTTGTCGGGATTGAGCCGGCGCGCGGCAGCTAAGTGAGGTCGGTCTCCAGACCCGTCCAAGGCGCCGAACATCTGTTATCCGAGTGCTCTTCCTCGATATCCGAACGCTGCGACCGTGCCTGGGGCGACGCGAGTCCGGATCCCCCGGTCCTTGTTCTGCCCACTCCAGCCTAGGAACACGCTGGTTCCGTGGCCGAGTTGCCGTCCTCTCAGCCATTTTTTCTTTTTGAAACAATGAAACAAAAAAAAGCACTCCGAGTTTTTTGAAACTCGAAGGGCGGGGATGGAGCAGGTAAGACGGGAAGGTTGCAGAACACTGCCACCTACTGGCCCGATAAACGGAATTGCACACATCGCGACGGAAAATCCATCTTTTCCGCAGCTCTACTGTCAAGAGCTTTTGAGATCATAGCGGAAGGAGCATAGACGAATGCCGCTGAGGGGCAGAGAAAGCTGAAGCACGGTCGAGGAGTCCGGGCCCAACCCTCTTCCTTACCATAGCCCTCTACGGTCGGCCTCGGAATTAAGCCAGAAGCAAGAATCCCGCTTCCGGAAGTTTCGGCGACCGGGAGGTGAAAAGGCTGGGCTCGCGGGGGCGGGGGGGGTTGTAATCTTTTTGTTGGTTTGGAGCCCGCGCGCGGCCGCTGAGTGAGGTCGCCGCCAGTCAGCGTGCCCGGTACTGAAGATGGACTCCAGACCGTCCAAGGCCACGAACATCTATCATCCGGGTGCTCTTCCTCGATTCCTGAACGCAGTGACCGTGCCTGGGGCGACGCGAGTCCGGATCCCCCATCATTGTTCTGCCCACTCCAGCCTGTGAACACGCTGGTTCCGTGGCCGAGTTGCCGTCCTCTCAGCCTCCAGAAGACAAACCAGCCACCCGAGGTCCTCTCCGTCCTCAGGGTTGTTCTCCCCAACCCGAACTTCCCTCTGCCCACGGACCTGCCTTGGGCCCTGGACCTCAGGAACCGTTGCGCCCCTCGTGGAGTCGCTGCCTAGCATTCCTTTCTGTTATCACTCCCAAAAGGATGCCCTGTTCTCCAGCTCCCTTCCTCTAACACGTCTACAGCCTTGGCCTGCAGTCCTTTAGGGCGCCTCCAGTTTGCTGGCCGCTCTGTCTCGTCACATTCAACTAGGCCACTCCTTCCCCAGCTTAAGGGGCTATAAATTGTCCCCCGCAAAACAGGTCGTTGTTCCTTCCTCTCTACTCTCCTGGTACACCCCAATGAAGAACAAACCCTGCACTCTCCACACCAGTATTTTCTATCCCCGGGAGCCTTCTAAGGCTCCAGGAACCAAACTCCTCAATAAGTTCAATGGTAATACATTAAAAAAAAAAAAATAATAAGAAAGAAAAAAGCAGTTTTCAGACAAGAACTCCCACCACTTCCAGCAACACCTGATCTGCACCTGTATTTCTGCTACCCCTGTGGAATAAGGCAACAGATCCTACCTAGGGCCAGGCCCTTCACCAGGATGCAAGCCCATCTCCTGGAGGAGTAGGCCTTTGCAATGATTTCAAATTATCACCTATCTATTTAGTTCTCGATCATTCTGTTATGTATCAGCATACTCCTATTTCTCACCCGTGACACAAGAGGAAGTAAAACATAAAGCCAGACTTTATGCCGTATCTTTCTGAGACACTGCCACATTTCCCTGATGCTGCAAACAGCAGGTCTTCCCCTGTCCTGTAACCATTTACTTTGCGAACCTCTTCAATCCAGCTTCTATCAGCCTGCCCCCCAAAGAAGATTGACTTGTCAAGGGCACCAGTGAACGCCTTCGATGATATCCTCTCCTCAACGTACTGGACCTCTCAGACTTCTCTGGTACACTTAACAATTGACTCATTTTTGAAAATGTCCCTCCCTTTTCTTTCTTCTAATTTGTATTTTTCCATATTTGACAATTTGATCCTTGGGTGATGTCCTTCTAACCCAGTGGCCACTGTGCTCCTTGTCAGTATTTATTGCTCACCCGTCCCAAGGCCCTTCCGATCTACACTCCCTCTGTGGGTATCCTGTGTAACAGCACAGAGCATGGACACAACGGGACCTCCCAATTCCTACCTCCTGCATCAACCTGTCCGCTGAGATCCACATTTGTCTGTCTTTGCTGGATGACCAGAAGGAAGCAGACACTTAACATGCCTCGAGCACGACTCTTCATGTGACTTGTCCTTTGGTCTCCACTGCAACCCGGCACCAAGTCCTCTGGATTCGATCTTCTGAAACTATCTGTATCCATCCTCTTCTGGGCTCATCTACTGCTGCTGTTTTCACATCCAAACGATCTGCTCATCTCTTGCCTTCACGGCAGTACTCTGGCCCACTCCTGTTCCCCAAACATGCCAGGCTTTATCCCTCCTTAGGACGTTGGTAATCCGTTGTCTCTGCCTGGAAGAGACTCCCTGGATCCTTACATGGTTGGTTCCTTCTACCCGGAGGGTTTCTGCTCCATTATTACCTCCTCAGAGAGGCTCTCCCCAACCACCCCGTGTAAAGTAGGTTGTTCCTGGTCTAGGAACTGGTTAATTCTTCCTAACACTTAACCCACTAACTTTTTCCTTGGTTGGTTGGTTGGTTGGTTGGTTGGTTGGTTGGTTGGTATTCTCTCACTTCCCAGGTAAGTGCTGCATGATCAGCCTGTACAGGAGCACCACACACGTATTAAGAGAGGCTCTCATTAATGTTATGTTCAATAAAAGGCCACCTGACACCTGTTGTTGCTTTCTTGCAGGTTATTGAAGGGGCAGTAATGGGGTGGGCAAGGGTTCCTGGAGAATCTCCCTTTAAACCCACAAGATGTCTGTGTGCCCCATCGTAACTCCTGCAGTTTTTGAGGGGTTTATACTTACACAAGGAAAGCCTTTCTTCTCAGTGATTAAATTACTTCAGTGCTTCTTAAAATGAGATGCCCATGATAAATGAGAGGGAGAAAGAGAAGAGGTTGGCCCATCATAAGGTCACCTGGGGTGGGCAGCAGTGCTGTCTCAACTTCATCTAGGAAGTTCTCTGGCTACATGGCAGCAGAAATGTTCCCTCCTGTTCCAACGGCTTGGTTTCTCCATCTGCACTGTGGGCAGTCAGGCCAAGTGCCCCTAAGGTGACTGAGACTGTCCATTCTCACAACAGGGCTAGCACAGGAGTTCTCCAAATGTGTTTGATAAATCACTGCTTTGCGTGTGTGAGCCACTGCCTGTGGGAGAATCAGGAGCCTGAGAAGAGCTGCTGGAGGCCAGAGTGCTCCCACCTGCCTTGTCTTGAGGGGACCCACACCCATGGAACTAGCTAGGGAGAAACCGCCCTGGTGGGGACTGAGCCAGGAACCTGTATTGTAACTTCAGCAGGGAGGCCTCACCGAAGGCATTGTTCCCAGAATGGGAAGCTCTCAAGCAGACATTTTCATTTTGGGGATTTTAGAATGAGGACTGATGTGCTCATTCTGTTCTCCAGTCATGTAGACTGTGCTGCCCCCGGCAATGAGAAAAGTATTTCCTTTGAAAGATGAAACTCTGGAGCAGTGTCAGTGCTGCTCTTTTAACGGATTATGTGGTAAACATGAGACTGGAAACAAGGTTCCCAAACCTCCAAGGTACTCCTGGACTAGTGAGAGATGAAGACGCACCCAGGCTTTCCTTGTAACTCCTGGAAGACAGCACCAGCCCTGGGTAAGTTCATCTCTGCTGCCCTAGTATCCTGAATACTCACCAGGCGCTGGTGGGAGCAGGGGACTTAGGAGAGAAGCCCTCTGGGCAACGACATTACACCTGCTGACAAGCATCTCCTAGGACGCTTCTAATACGTGGTGTCTGTCTTTGAACTCAAGGGTTTACGTTTTTAGATCGACCCTGCTGCCAATGGCCCAAGGGTGTTTGGTTTTCCTCTGTTCTTTATGTTTCTTTACCTGCTAGCCTATCTTTTTTACCTTAAAAAATGTTTTAAAGCTTTCAGTTTGGGATCTGGGTATACCATGGGGTCTTGACAGCATGAAGGTCGTGCAATAGAAGAATGTTCTGTCCCAGCATTAAAGGACTGGAAGACACACAGAGGAGGTGGCAGGTGGAGATAAGGCTCTCAGGTCCGACTCCCTATGAAAGAGGACAAGAGAGATGTATCAGAGAAGCAGCGCAGAGGATTTTGCACCCATTCATATTTGACTCAGAGGAACTCACTTTGCAGGATGACCCGGCAACTTCTTTGGGCAGAGGGAAGGCTCAAGTTTAGGAACTTAGCTTTCTGGCGCTGATCTTGGCTCCTGCTGTGCTGTCAAGCCCTAGGGGCTGTATTCCCAGAAGGGGATATATGGAAAGTGACTGTGTCCAAAAAGTGGTTCTAGAGGGAGACCTAAGTAGGCAAGATACCTGGTGAACCTGCAGCTGAGGCTTAGAGCAACAACCCTGCCCAGTGTGTGCATGGAGGCTGAGACCGAGCATCAGAGGTGTTTCCACATGCCAGCACACGTGAGGTGAAACTGGGTCAGGGAGAACCAGCTCCAGGCCAAGTGGCGAAAGAGGAAAAGGCAAGTTTCGCCAGCCACATGCACCGGTGGTGCAGGTCACTTCACCAGGTGGACCAGGGAGACAGTAGTTATCCTTCCCTCAGAAATGACCGAGGATAGTGAGAGCAATGTAATTATTTTATAGGTCCCCTTTTCAGCATCACCCAGGAGACTTGTAAACAAGACATAGTCCTTCCCCACATTTGAGAGTTGTAGGGAGGTGGGGTGGAAATCTGAGAGACTGAGCATATTCTCTACTAGACCTCAGACACGCTTACCAGATGAGCAATGAATTCAGTGTGGTTTCTGCTCCTTTTCTATGCAGTCCTGGGAGTGAACAATCCTGAAGATCACATCGGCCAGAGAATAAACTAAGCACCGTACCCTTGTGGTCTGAGGAGCACCAGTGAATCTGTGATCCCAGCTCACCATCCTCACAGGCACCACCTATGCCCACACTCCAATCAGTCCATGTTGGAGGAGGATGGGGCATCCTCGCCCTGTCTTTTCCCTTAACTAGGTCAACGTTTCACATCCCATAAATGGACCCCCAAAGTGGAGCACAGAAGGAAGAGCAGAGCAGAGAGACACACAGAGCGGAGTAACTCATGAGAGCTGTCACTGGGGTGAGCAGGCCCTTCTCAAGCCTGTCATGCCCCCCAGGAGCGATGCCAGGCTCCATTCTACTGGAACAACACAGACCCCGTGTTCCAGGGCCTGAGCCGTGGGGCTTGGCTTCAGAAAATGCTGTGGCATCGTGAAGGGCTGGAGAAAATCACAGAAACATGTTAGAACTACTGTGCTGTCATAGCCTTCTTAGCCTCCTGAGCCCTCAGTGCTGTACAGGATGCTTTTAGAGGCGCTGTGGTCCCTCCCCTAGGTCCTTCTGAGGGCATCCCAAGATTACATTCGTCTCCTTGTATCGTGGACCATATATCTATCCCTTCCCTCCTAGGCAAAGCACATTCCCATTCTCAGGCGAGTCTAGCAGGCAGGGAGAGGGAGGGAAAGGGCCTGTGTGCTGGAAGTGGGTGAAGGATTCAGTTATGGCAACATTCTTCTGCTCACCTTCACTGGGTCACTCACTCAAAGGCATCAGCCTGGCTGAAGGTCCAGGGCAGATGAGAAAGCACTTATTTCCATCTACCTGTCTACGATCAGATGTTGAGATGATTAAAAACACACACACACACACACACACAAAATGGTTACCAGGTAACTGAAGCTTCATCCATCTGACTCCGGAAAAAAATCCAAACCATACGAAGGAGTAGAAACTAAACCACAGGATCTTTTGTGGGAGGCCACCCACAGACACAGTGTCCTGTTAATAAACGTGCCTGTCCCTAGGATCCTGTGCATGCACAGACACGTGCACAGGTGGATACTTTGGTAAATTTCCTCCAACCCAGAGCAGCACAATGACTGAGGGAAAAAGGCTGACCCAGATCAAGTAAGGCAAGAGGGGCAGTGTACCTTTTGATAGTTATAGGTTCTTTCAAGGCTTATTTTAAATCTGCATTTCATTTCGACCCATTCGTACAACTTATTCAGACCAGAGTCTGTTGTAAGTCACTTTCACCTGAAAGACGTTTTTTCTCGCTTTCGTGGTGGTAAACTATCCATTACATAAAATTTACCATGTTAAGCATGTTTAAATGTACATCGATCGTTCTATCAGAAAGTTCACTGTTGTTCAACCATCACCAGTAGCATCCATCCCCAGAATTTTCATCACCCGGACTGTATCTTTGTACCCTTTATTTAGGAACCCACTAGTACAGCTTCCCCTCCGTGCCTGGTTATCACTTCCTGCGGGGAGAAGCCAAAAAAGCAGAGAAGCTCTAAAAGCGTTTAGAGACGCAGAAATGCAAGTTGCTGAGGAACTTAGGCAGCAATTTAAGAAACGCAACTTGAAAGATAGAACGGTTTTGTCCCAGGGCTGCGTGTTTTCCGTGGGTCCCTAGCACGCAGAAAAGGGGAATATCCAGCCAGAGCAGCCTAAAGCGCGCATGCGTAAAAGGAAGGGCCTGAATTTTGAAAAATTCGCTTTGAATTTTTTTCAAACTCGAAGGGCGGAGGTGTAGGTCAGACGGGCACAGTGCCCAACACTGCCACCTACTGGCCACAGAAACGGGACGGCAGGCATTGCGAAGGAAAATCCTTCTTTTCCTTTGCTCTTGTGAAAAGCCCTGCAGACCGGAGCTGAGGGAGCGGCAGGGAATGCCCCTGAGTGGCAGAGAAATCAGAAGTATAATCGTATTTGCCTGGCCGAATCGTCTTTGACATTAAAGCCTTCCGCTGTCCTGTCCCGGAACTCCTTCAGAGGAAGCAGTCCCTCCTCTGGGAGCGGGGGGGGGGGGGGGGGGGGGCGGGGAGCGGAGGGGGGAATCCCCGGAGGGGGGAATCCCCGGCTGGAAGTTGCCTTCCTATTTTCGGGCTCTGGGCCTGCGCACGGGGGCCGAGTGAAGTGGTTGCCAGCATGTGCCCGCATCTGCTGAAGGTTTCCAGATCCGTCTTTGGTCCCAAACCGTTGATATCTGGGTTCTGTCCCCCGAACCCGTGCACCCCGGCTACCCTTCGTGCGAAGGGTATACGGAACCACTGGTCATTGTCTTGCTTACATCAGCCTGTGAACACGCAAATCCCGTGACACAGTGGCTGTCCCCTTAGCACTTCCTCCTGTAGCCTTGGGACACCTCATGGCTCAGGAAGGTGACTCAGCCATCCCGGATCCTCTCCGTCTCCAGGGAATTTTTTTTCTCCCCAACCCTAATATTCCGCTGCCCGTGACCTTCCCTGGGCCCTGGCCCGCTTCCTGCTTTCCTCCGTGGTGTTGCTGATGAGGGATCGTGGGTCAAACCGAGGGCAAAGTACAGGCTAATGGCACTACCCATCGCCCCACAACAGATGGGATATGTATCATATTCCTCGGACACTGTTGGCTACTCAATTACAATGGAAAGGGATTTAAGTGCTTGCCATGGTGATCTGGGAAATTATGGTAAATGAAAAATTACATTCCCTTACTGCCTACAGCCCATTGACAAGTCCTTGAAACAGGCAGAGTGACCTCCCTCTAGGAGCTCAACTGCCTCTATGACACTTTGCTAGAGGCAAAAGGGAATCTTGTCTTAACGTTATCCCAATCTTGAGGATCCTGTAAGTCTTCTTTAACATATACAAATTCCTTTGGAAACTTCCTTTATCGCAACTCCTTCAAGATCTACGCTGGCAATCATACTCCAAGCTTATGGTGCCCTAATGTACATCGAAGGGTCTCATGATGAAGTTTTAAAAAACGGTAATAGAGCCATCTGGGTGGCTCAGTTGGTTAAGCCTCTAACTTCGGCTCAGGTCATGATCTTGCCATGAGACTGTCCATTCAGTTCGAGCCCTGTGTCGGGCTCTGTGCTGACAGCTCAGAGACTGGAGCCTGTTTCAGATTCTGAGTCTCCTCTCTCTTCCCCTCCCCTGCTCATGCTCTCTCTCTCTCTCTCTCTCTCAAAAATGAGAAAATGTTATAAAAAATTAAAACAAAAATGGTAATGAATGGTGTTTTTCTAACAACAGCTAGTCCTTCGAGGTCCTGGAAGCCTTCCTTCCAAAATTCCTTAGAGACTTTTGCTGTCCCTAACTCCCTCCCAGCTGAGGGCATATAATCATCTACCCTTCACAACCCTCGTGCAGCTCCTTCTTCTCATGGGTCCTGTCCCCGTACTTTAATAAAATCACCTTTTTTCACCAAAGACATCATCAAGAATTCTTTCTTGGCAGTTAGCTCCGAACTAACACCATCACCTCCCAAACCCCACCATTGCTGTCTAGCATTTCTCACTCTCATCACCCTGAACAGGTTGCCCTGGTTCTCCAGCTCCCTCCTAATGCCTCTACATCCACAGCATTCAGCCTCTTGGGGCCACCAGATCCTGGGGACCCAAGGCCACTTCATATTCCACCAGGTCGCTCCTCCCTCAGCTTACCCAGGGCTATAAACTCTCCCCCACAAACACACGTCTTTTGCTCCTTCCTCCCTCCTCTCCTTGCCCCAGTAAAGAACAAACTCTGCTCCCTCCACACCTGTATCTTCTCTCCCGACTGCCTGCAGAAGCTTTCAGAGCTCCAGCACCCACGTTTCTCAAGATATTCAATGGTAATGCATTAAGAGGGGGAAAAAAAAAAGAGAATCTATCAGACAGGAACTATCACCACTTCCCACCAACACCTGACCTGCACTTGTGTCTCTGCTATCCCTGTGGGAAAAAGAACCCACTGGAGGCCAGGTCCTTCACCTGGAACCCATGCCCATCTTGTGGAGGGGAGTATGCCTTTGTAATGATCCCCAACTGTCACCTGTCCATTTATTTCTTGATCATTCTGTTATCTATGAGTAGGCTATTTCTCACCCCTGATACAAGATGAAGTAAACCTAAAGCCATCCCTTATCCCTTATCTTTCTGAGGCACTGCCACATTTCCCTGATGCTGCAAACAACAAGTACCCCCTTGTTCTGTAACCATTTTCCTTGCTCCCCACTTTAATCATGCTTCTATCATTCTGCCCCCTGAGGGAAAACCGATTTGTCAAGGGCACCAGTGACCTTTATATCCCCAACTACTTTGATGATGTACTCTAGTCAACTTACTGTACCTCTGAGATGCCTCTGGTACACTTAACGATTGCCTCAGTTTTGAAAATGTCCCTCCAACCCTTTCTTTGAATTTGTATTTTTGCATATTGACAACTCACTCCTTCGGAGATGTTCTCCCAAACCCAGTGGCCACTGTATTCCTCGTCAATATTTGTTGCTCCCTCTTCTTATTCCATTAGGTATTTAACAGGGCCAATCCCATCTACACTCTTTCTGTGAGTTGTTTTATCCTGTGTAACAGCATAGAGCATGGACATAGTGTGATCTCCCACATTTGTACCTCCTGCATCAACCTGTCCCTTGAGGTCCACATATTCTGTGTCTTTGCTGGATGACCAGAGGAAGCAGACCCTTAACATGTCCCAAGCACGACTCTTCATGTGACGTGTTCCTTTGGTCTCCACTGCAACCCGGCACCAAGTCCTCTGGATTCGATCTTCTGAAAATATCTGTATCCATCCTCTTCTGGGCTCATCTACTGCTGCTGTTTTCACATCCAAACAATGTCATCTCTTGCCTTCACGGCAGTACTCTGGCCTACTCCTGTTCCCCGAACACGCCAGGCTGTTTCCCTCCTTAGGAGGTTGTTAATCAATTGTTTCTGCTTGGAAGAGACTCTCCCTACATCCTTACATGGTTGGTTCCTTCTAACTGCCTGGTATCTGCTCTATTATTGCCTCCTCAGAGAGGCTCTCCCCGACCACCCCGTGTAAAGTAGGTTGTTCCTGGTCTAGGACCTGGTTATCTTCTTCCTAACACTTAACCCACTAACTTTATTCCTTGCTTGGTTGGTTGCTTGGTGTTCTCTCACTCCCCAGAAAGTGCTATGTACCTGCTTGTACAAGAGCACCACACACATATTAAGAGAGGCTCTCATTAACGTTATGCTGCATAAGAGGCCACCTGTCCCCTGTTGTTGCTTTCCTGCAGGTTATTGAAGGGGCAGTAATGGGGTGGGGGAGGGATCCTGGAGAATCTCCCTTTAATCCCACAGGAACACGTGTCTGCCCCAGGATAACTCCTGCAGGGTTTCAAGCGTTTGTGTTAAAGACACAAGGAAAACTTTCCGTCTCAGTGGTTAAATTAGTTCACTGCTACTTAAACTGACAAACCCATGATAAATGAGAGGGAGAAAGAGAAGAGGTTGGCCCATCATAAGGTCACCTGGGGTGGGCAGCAGTGCTGTCTCAACTTCATCTAGGAAGTTCTCTGGCTACATGGCAGCAGAAATGTTCCCTCCTGTTCCAACGGCTTGGTTTCTCCATCTGCACTGTGGGCAGTCAGGCCAAGTGCCCCTAAGGTGACTGAGACTGTCCATTCTCACAACAGGGCTAGCACAGGAGTTCTCAAAACGTGTTTGATAAATCACTGCTTTGCGTGTGTGAGCCACTGCCTGTGGGAGAATCAGGAGCCTGAGAAGAGCTGCTGGAGGCCAGAGTGCTCCCACCTGCCTTGTCTTGAGGGGTCCCACACCCATGGAACTAGCTAGGGAGAAACCGCCCTGGTGGGGACTGAGCCAGGAACCTGTACTGTAACTTCAGCAGGGAGGCCTCACCGAAGGCATTGTTCCCAGAATGGGAAGCTCTCAAGCAGACATTTTCATTTTGGGGATTTTAGAATGAGGACTGATGTGCTCATTCTGTTCTCCAGTCATGTAGACTGTGCTGCCCCCGGCAATGAGAAAAGTATTTCCTTTGAAAGATGAAACTCTGGAGCAGTGTCAGTGCTGCTCTTTTAACGGATTATGTGGTAAACATGAGACTGGAAACAAGGTTCCCAAACCTCCAAGGTACTCCTGGACTAGTGAGAGATGAAGACGCACCCAGGCTTTCCTTGTAACTCCTGGAAGACAGCACCAGCCCTGGGTAAGTTCATCTCTGCTGCCCTAGTATCCTGAATACTCACCAGGCGCTGGTGGGAGCAGGGGACTTAGGAGAGAAGCCCTCTGGGCAACGACATTACAACTGCTGACAAGCATCTCCTAGGACGCTTTTAATACGTGGTGTCTGTCTTTGAACTCTGAGTTTACGTTTTTAGATGGTCCCTCCTGACGATGGCACGAGGGTCCATGGTTGGTATTCCACTCTCTTTTTGTTTCTTTCTCAGCTAGCCAATCTCTTTTTGCTTAATAAAACAAAGCAAATACTAAATTAGCTTTGGGATCTGGATATCCTATGAGAGTCTTGACAGCATGAAGGTGAAGCAAGAGAGGAATGTTCTTTCCATCTTTGGAGGAGTAGAAGACCCACCGGGGAGGTGGCAGTTGGAGGTAGGCTCTCAGGTCAGACTCCCCTCTATGGGAGGGGACAAAAGGGATGTATGAGACAAGTGGAGGAGAGGATATTGCACCCGTTGGATTTGGGATCCAGAAGAACCCACTTTGCAGGAAGACTCAGCAACCCCTTTGAGTAGAGGGATAGGTGAAGTTTAGGAACTTAGCTTTCTGGAGCTGGTCTTCGCTCCTGCTGTGCTGTTAAGCCCCAGGGGCAGCATTCCCACAGGAGTTAATGTTGAAGGTGACTGAGTCCACACTAAGCAGTCCATGAAGGAGGTCTAAATAGGGAAAGGACTAGGTGACCCTGCAGCTGAGGCTGTGGAGCAAAGGGCCTGTCAAGGGTGGTCATGGATATTGAGACCAGGAATCAGAGAGGTTTACACATGCCAGCACAGGTGAGCTGAGGCTAACTGAGCCACGGACCATCATGTGCCTCTCAAAAGGAGAGGAAAATGTAAGTTTTCCTAGTGAAATGCACGGGTGCTGCAGGTCACTTTATCAGGTGGACCAGGGAGACGAGTCCTCCTTCCCTCAGAAATGACCCAGGACCCTCTGAGCCACAGAGAATTTCACATCCCCCTTCCAGCATCACCCAGGAGACTTGTAAACCACACATACACCCTCTCCACCTTGGAGGGAAGAAGGGAGGAGCTGGAAACCTCAGAGACTGAGCATTTCCTCAACTAGACCAGTCACATGATTGATTGCGAACACGCTTACCATCAGCAATGAATTCAGTGGGGTTTCTGCTCCTGTTCTACGCAGTCCTGGGAGTGAACAATCCTGAAGATCACATCGGCCAGAGAATAAACTAAGCACCGTACCCTTGTGGTCTGAGGAGCACCAGTGAATCTGTGATCCCAGCTCACCATCCTCACGGGCTCCTCCTCTGCCCACACTCCAATCAGTCCAGGTTGGAGGAGGATGGGGCATCCTTGCCTTGTCTTTTCCTTAACTAGGTCGTTTCCGATACCAAAAATGGACCCCTAAAGTGGAGCACAGAAGGAAGAGTAGAGCAGAGAGACACACAGAGCAGAGTAACTCATGAGAGCTGTCACTGGGGTGAGCAGGCCCTTCTCAAGCCTGTCATGCCCTCCAGGAGTGATGCCAGGCTCCATTCTACTTTAAGAACACAGACCCCGTGTTCCAGGGCCTGAGCCGTGGGGCTTGGCTTCAGAAAATGCTGTAGCATCCTGAAGGGCTGGAGAAAATCACAGAAATGCATTAGAGTCACTGTGCTGTCATAGCTTTCGTAGCCTCCTGGGACCTCCGTGCTAACAGGATGCTTTTAGGGGGCTGTGGTCCCTCCCCCAGGCCCTTCTGAGGGCATCCCAATGTTACATCCGTCTCCTTGTATCCTGTACTATACACCCATCCCTTCCCTCCTAGGCAAAGCCCATTCCCATTCTTCGGTGAGAACTAGCAGGCAGGGAGAGGGAGGGAAAGGGCCTGTGTGCTGGAAGGGAGTGAGAGATCTGTTGTCATGGTAACAGTCTTCTGCTCAATCTCAGACAATAGCCCAGCTGAAGGTCCAGGTTAGAAGAGAAAGCACTTGTCTCCATCTCCCTCTCTTTCTGTGATCAGGCACTGAGATGATTAAAAAAAAAAAAATTGGTTACCAGGGTAACTGAAGCTTTATCAATCTGATGGAAGAAGAAAAAACCCAAAGTAGAAAAAGGAGAAGAAACTAAACCACAAGATGTATTGTCCGATGATACCCACAGAGACGGGGTCCTGACTATCAATGTGCTTGTGTCAATGGTCCTGTGCAGGCACAGTCACGTACACAGGTGGATACTGAGGCGTACTTATTCCAGCCGAGAGCAGCACAGGGACTGATGCATAATGTATCGGAGGGGGACCAGGGATGAGACAATGAGGAGGGAATGCAGGCCAACTCAGAGCAAGCAAGGCAAGAGGGGCAATGTACCTTTTCGGTAGATATCTATGGATTCTTTAAACGCTTATTTGAAACCTGCATGTAATTTGGACCCATTCGTGCAATGTCTTATTTAGACTAAAGTCTATGCTAAGCCACCTTCATCGGAATGATGTTTTTTGTCGCTTTTGTGGTGGTAAAATATCAATCACAAAATTTGCCATATTAAGCACGTTTAAATGAATATCGATCGGTTCCATCAGGATGTTCGCACTGTTGTGCACTATCGCCAGTATCATCCATCTCCAGAAGTTTCATCACCCAAGTTGTATCTTTGTACCCTTTAATTAAGAACCCCCCACCTCTTCCCCCCCGCGCCTGGTAATCTACGTGCACGGGGGAGCCCCAAAGCAGACGACTAACAGACGCAGAAATCCAAGTTGCCAAGGAACCTAGGCAGCAATTTAAAAAAGGCTAGTTGAAAGGGAGAAAGGTATCCCAAGTCTGTGCGGTTTAAGTGGGTCCCTAGCACGCAGAAGAGGCAAATCCTACCAAGGCAGTCGAATCCGCGCATGCGTAAAAGGTAGGTCCAGTTTTTTTTTTAAACAGAAAAAAAACAAAAAAAGCACTTCGAGTTTTTTTAAACGCGACGGGCGGTGATGGAGGAGGTCAGACGGGAACGTAGCGCAACACTGCCACCTACCGTCCAGAGAAACGGAATTGCACACATCGCGACGTAAAATCCATCTTTTCCGCTGCTCTCTGGCCAAGAGCTTTAGAGATCGTAGCTGAAGGAGCGTAGCCGAATGTCGCTGAGGGGCAGAGAAAGCTGAAGCACGGTCGAGGAGCCCGGCCCAACCCTCTTTGGCACCATAGCCCTCTATGGTCCCGCCCCGGAATTAAGTCAGAAGCAAGGAGTCCCGCGCCCGGAAGTTCCGGCGCCGAGGAGGGGAAAAGGCCGGGCTCGGGATCCTTTAGTGGGGTTTCAGCCCGCGCGCGGCCGCTGGGTGAAGTCGCCGCCAGTCAGCGTGCCCGGTACTGAGGACGGCCTCCAGACCGTCCAAGGCCCCGAACATGTGTTATCCGGGTGCTCTTCCTTGATTCCCGAACGCAGCGACCGTGCCTCGGGCGACGCGAGTCCGGATCCCCCATCATTGTTCTGCCCACTCCAGCCTGTGAACACGCTGGTTCCGTGGCCGAGTTGCCGTCCTCTCAGCCTCCAGAAGACAAACCAGCCACCCGAGGTCCTTTCTTTGTGTAGTTCTTCCCAACCCGGGCAACCCGCTGCCCAGGGACTTCCCTTGGGCCCTGGACCTCAGGAAGCCCTGCTCCCCTACCAGGTGTCACTTGTCTAGCGTTCTCCTCTCTCATCACCCCAAACAGCATGCCCTGTTCTCCTGCTCCCTCCCCGGAATGCTTCTACTTCCACAGCAGTCTGCCCTTTGGGGAGCCTCCAGTTTGAGGGCAACATGTCACTTGAGTTTAGACTGTGCTCCCACCACCGTCACGTAATGAGAAAAGTATTTTTTTTTGAAAGATCAAAGTTTCAGCCAATCTTAAGTGCTGCTTTTTTTTAATGTTTATTTTTGAGAGATAGGGACAGTACTAGCAGGGAAGGGGCAGAGAGAGAGGGAGACATAAATTTCAAAGCAGGATCCAGGCTCTGAGGTGTCAGCACAGAGCCCTATAGCCCAATGCAGGGCTCAGACACAAACCGGAGATCACTACCTGAGCCAAAGTCAGACATTTAACTGAGACACACAGGCTACCGAGTTCTGCTCTTTCAATTGATTATATAGTAAATATGAGACTGGAAAAAAGGTTCCCAAACCTCCAAGTTATTCCTGGACTAGTCAGATATGAAGACGCACCCAGGCTTTCCTTGTAACTCCTCCAAGACATCATAAGCTTTCGGTTAAGTTCACCTCTGCTGCCCAAGTATCTTGAATACTAACCAGGCGCTGGTGGGAGCAGAGAATTTAGGAGACAAGCTCTCTGAAGTTACAATTGCGTATTAGCATCTCCTAGGACCCTTTTAATACATGGTGTCTGTCTTTGAACTGAGTTTAACTTTGCAGATCGTCCCTACTGATATGACACAAGAGTTCATGATTGGTAATCCTCTGTTTCTTTCTCAGCAGCCAATCTCTTTTTGCTTAATAAAAAAGCAAATCCTAAAGCTTTCCCTTTGGGATCTGGATATACTATGGGAGTCTTTACAGCATGAAGGTCAAGCAAAAGATAAATATTACAGGGGCGCCTGGGTGGCTGTTGGTGGAGCGTCCTCTGGCTCAGGTCGTGATCTCAGGGCTTGTGAGTTTTAGCCCCTCGTAGGGCTCTGTGCTGACAGCTCAGATTCTGGAGCCTGCTTTGGATTTTGTGTCTCCTTCCCTCTCTGCCCCTCTCCTGCTTGTGCTCTCTCTCTCTCTCTCTCAATATGAAAACATTAAATAAATTTTAAAAATAAAAAAAGATAAATGTCTCCCAGTTTCGGAATACATGACACAAAGTGGTGGCAGATGGTGGTAAGGCTGCCAGGTCAGACTCCCTGTATGGGAGGGGACAAGCGAGATGTATCAGACTAGTGGTGGAGAGCATTTTGCACCTATTCATATCTGGGACCCACTGGAGTTTCCTTTGCAGGATGACCCGGCAGCCTCTTTGGGCACAGGGAAGGCTCAAGTTTAGGAACTTAGCTTTCTGGAGCTGGTCTTGGCTCCTGCTGTGCTGTCAAGCCCCAGGGGCTGCATTCCCAGAGGGGGAAATATGGAAAGTGACTGTGTCCAAAAAGTGGTTCTAGAGGGAGACCTAAGTAGGCAAGATACCTGGTGACCCTGCAGCTGAGGCTTAGAGCAACAACCCTGCCCAGTGTGTGCATGGAGGCTGAGACCGAGCATCAGAGGTGTTTCCACGTGCCAGCATAGGTGAGCTGAGGCTGGGTCAGTCAGGGAGAACCAGCTCCAGGCCAAGAGGAGAAAGAGGAAGAAGCAAGTTTCGCCATCCACATGCACGGGTGGTGCAGGTCACTTCACCAGGTGGACCAGGGAGACAGTAGTTATCCTTCCCTCAAGATGACCCAGGACCGTGTGAGCCAAGTAAGAATTTCATAAACCCTTTCCTGCACCATCTGGGAGACTTGTAAACCACACATACACTTTCCCCACCTTGGAGGGAAGAAGGGAGAAGCTGGAAACCTCAGAGACTGAGCATTTCCTCAACTAGACCAGTCACATGATTGATTGCGAACACGCTTACCATCAGCAATGAATTCAGTGGGGTTTCTGCTCCTGTTCTACGCAGTCCTGGGAGTGAACAATCCTGAAGATCACATCGGCCAGAGAATAAACTAAGCACCGTACCCTTGTGGTCTGAGGAGCACCACTGAATCTGTGATCCCAGCTCACCATCCTCACGGGCTCCTCCTCTGCCCACACTCCAATCAGTCCATGTTGGAGTAGGATGGGGCATCCTCGCCCTGTCTTTTCCCTTAACTAGGTCGTTTCACATCCCATAAATGGACCCCCAAAGTGGAGCACAGAAGGAAGAGCAGAGCAGAGAGACACACAGAGCGGAGTAACTCATGAGAGCTGTCACTGGGGTGAGCAGGCCCTTCTCAAGCCTGTCATGCCCCCCAGGAGCGATGCCAGGCTCCATTCTACTGGAACAACACAAACCCCGTGTTCCAGGGCCTGAGCCGTGGGGCTTGGCTTCAGAAAATGCTGTGGCATCCTGAAGGGCTGGAGAAAATCACAGAAACACATTGGAGCCACTCTGATTTCATAGGCTTCCTAGCCTCCTGGGACTTCAGCACTTTATTTGATGCTTTCTTTAGGGCTGTGGTTCCTCCCACAGGTCCTTCTGAGGGCATCCAAAGTTTACATCTATCCCTCTGCATCCTCTACTGTACATCTATCCCTTCCCTCCTAGCCAAAGCACATTCCCATTCTCAGGTGTGATCTAGATGGCAGGGAGAGGGAGGGAGAAGGGGCTGTGTGCTGGAAGGGGCTCTAGGGTGCTGTTGCCTTGGCAACATTCCTCTGCTCAACATCACTGGGTCACTCAGCCTCAGGCATCTGCCCTACTGAAGGTCCAGGTCCGATGAGCAAGCACTAATCTCCATCACCCATTCTTTCTTGATGAGACGTTGAGTTGATTAAAAAAATAATAAAAAAAGGTTATCAGGGTAACTTAAGCTTCATCCATCTGACTGAAGGAAAAAACCCACCTGAAAAGGGAGTAGAAACTAAACCACAGGATGTATGGTGGGAGGGCACCCACAGAGACAGGGTCCTGACTGCCAATAAATGTGCTTGTTCCCAGGGTCCTATGCATGCACAGATTCGTGCACACGTGGATACAGCGGAGCACTCCTTCCAGCCCAGAGCAGCACAATGACGGAGACAAAAGGTACCCAAGGGAGAGACAGGGGATGAGACAAGGAGGAGGGAATGCAGGCTGACCGAGATAGATTAAGCAAGGCAGGTGGGACAATTTACCTTTTCAGCAGCTATCTACGGGTTCGTTCAAGATCTGCACTTCATTTCCGCCAAATTGTGCAACTACTTATTTAGAATAAACTCTAGCCTAGGTCACCTTCACCTCAAAGATGTTTTTTCTCCCTTTTGTGATACTAAAATATCCATCCCATAAAATTGATCATGGTAAGTATGTTTAAATGACCACCGATCGATTCCATCAGGAAATTCACACTGTTGTGCAACTATCGCCAGTGTCATTCATCTCCAGAAGTTTCATCACCGAACTTGTATCTTTGTACCCTTTAATTAAGAACCCCCCCCCCCAGTACCTCTTCCCCTCGGCGCCTGGTAATCACTACGTGCGGGCGGGAGTCCCAAAGCAGACGACTTAGAGAAGCACAAATCCAAGTTGCCCAGGATCCTAGGCAGAACTTTGAGAAAGGCAAATTGAAAGAAAGATATCCCAAGGCTGCGCGTTTTTTGCGGGTCCCTAGCACCTGACGTGAGGCAAATCCTTCCTGGGCACCCGAAAGCGCGCTAGCGTAAAAGGCAAGGCCAGTTTTTTTGTTTTTTATTTTTGTTAATAAAACAACAACAACAACAACAAAAAACACTCCGAGTTTTTTCAAAAGGGAAGGGCGGGGACCGAGGCGGTCAGACGGGAAGGTTGCGCAACACTCCCACCTAGTGGCAGCAGAAACGGAATTGCACACACCGCGACTCAAAATCCATCTTTTCCGCTGCTCTCCTGTCAAAAGCTTTACAGATTGTAGCTGAAGGACAGTACACGAATACCGCTGAGCGGCAGAGAAAGCTGAAGTACGGTCGAAATATCCCGGCCGAACCGTCTTTGGCACCATAGCCCTCTATGATCCCGCCCCGGAATTAAGTCAGAAGCAAGAGGTTCCGTGCCCGGAAGTTCCGGCGCCGGGGAGGGGAAAAGGCCGGGCTCGGGGCTGTGTTCCTTTTGTCGGGATTGAGCCGGCGCGCGGCGGCTAAGTGAGGTCGGTCTCCAGACCCGTCCAAGGCGCCGAACATCTGTTATCCGAGTGCTCTTCCTCGATTCCCGAACGCTGCGACCGTGCCTGGGGCGACGCGAGTCCGGATCCCCCATCATTGTTCTGCCCACTCCAGCCTGTGAACACGCTGGTTCCGTGGCCGAGTTGCCGTCCTCTCAGCCTCCAGAAGACAAACCAGCCACCCGAGGTCCTCTCCGTCCTCAGGGTTGTTCTCCCCAACCCGAACTTCCCTCTGCCCACGGACCTGCCTTGGGCCCTGGACCTCAGGAACCGTTGCGCCCCTCGTGGAGTCGCTGCCTAGCATTCCTTTCTGTTATCACTCCCAAAAGGATGCCCTGTTCTCCAGCTCCCTTCCTCTAACACGTCTACAGCCTTGGCCTGCAGTCCTTTAGGGCGCCTCCAGTTTGCTGGCCGCTCTGTCTCGTCACATTCAACTAGGCCACTCCTTCCCCAGCTTAAGGGGCTATAAATTGTCCCCCGCAAAACAGGTCGTTGTTCCTTCCTCTCTACTCTCCTGGTACACCCCAATGAAGAACAAACCCTGCACTCTCCACACCAGTATTTTCTATCCCCGGGAGCCTTCTAAGGCTCCAGGAACCAAACTCCTCAATAAGTTCAATGGTAATACATTAAAAAAAATAATAATAAGAAAGAAAAAAGCAGTTTTCAGACAAGAACTCCCACCACTTCCAGCAACACCTGATCTGCACCTGTATTTCTGCTACCCCTGTGGAATAAGGCAACAGATCCTACCTAGGGCCAGGCCCTTCACCAGGATCCAAGCCCATCTCCTGGAGGAGTAGGCCTTTGCAATGATTTCAAATTATCACCTATCTATTTAGTTCTCGATCATTCTGTTATGTATCAGCATACTCCTATTTCTCACCCGTGACACAAGAGGAAGTAAAACATAAAGCCAGACTTTATGCCGTATCTTTCTGAGACACTGCCACATTTCCCTGATGCTGCAAACAGCAGGTCTTCCCCTGTCCTGTAACCATTTACTTTGCGAACCTCTTCAATCCAGCTTCTATCAGCCTGCCCCCCAAAGAAGATTGATTTTTGTCAAGGGCACCAGTGAACGCCTTCGATGATATCCTCTCCTCAACGTACTGGACCTCTCAGACTTCTCTGGTACACTTAACAATTGACTCATTTTTGAAAACGTCCCTCCCTTTTCTTTCTTCTAATTTGTATTTTTCCATATTTGACAATTTGATCCTTGGGTGATGTCCTTCTAACCCAGTGGCCACTGTGCTCCTTGTCAGTATTTATTGCTCACCCGTCCCAAGGCCCTTCCGATCTACACTCCCTCTGTGGGTATCCTGTGTAACAGCACAGAGCATGGACACAACGGGACCTCCCAATTCCTACCTCCTGCATCAACCTGTCCGCTGAGATCCACATTTGTCTGTCTTTGCTGGATGACCAGAAGGAAGCAGACACTTAACATGCCTCGAGCACGACTCTTCATGTGACTTGTCCTTTGGTCTCCACTGCAACCCGGCACCAAGTCCTCTGGATTCGATCTTCTGAAACTATCTGTATCCATCCTCTTCTGGGCTCATCTACTGCTGCTGTTTTCACATCCAAACGATCTGCTCATCTCTTGCCTTCACGGCAGTACTCTGGCCCACTCCTGTTCCCCAAACACGCAAGGCTTTATCCCTCCTTAGGACGTTGGTAATCCGTTGTCTCTGCCTGGAAGAGACTCCCTGGATCCTTACATGGTTGGTTCCTTCTACCCGGAGGGTTTCTGCTCCATTATTACCTCCTCAGAGAGGCTCTCCCCAACCACCCCGTGTAAAGTAGGTTGTTCCTGGTCTAGGAACTGGTTAATTCTTCCTAACACTTAACCCACTAACTTTTTCCTTGGTTGGTTGGTTGGTTGGTTGGTTGGTATTCTGTCACTTCCCAGGTAAGTGCTGCATGATCAGCCTGTACAGGAGCACCACACACGTATTAAGAGAGGCTCTCATTAATGTTATGTCCAATAAAAGGCCACCTGACACCTGTTGTTGCTTTCTTGCACGTTATTGAAGGGGCAGTAATGGGGTGGGCGAGGGTTCCTGGAGAATCTCCCTTTAAACCCACAAGATGTCTGTGTGCCCCATGGTAACTCCTGCAGTTTTTGAGGGGTTTATACTTACACAAAGAAAGCCTTTCTTCTCAGTGATTAAACTAGTTCAGTGCTTCTTAAAATGAGATGCCCATGATAAATGAGAGGGAGAAAGAGAAGAGGTTGGCCCATCATAAGGTCACCTGGGGTGGGCAGCAGTGCTGTCTCAACTTCATCTAGGAAGTTCTCTGGCTACATGGCAGCAGAAATGTTCCTTCCTGTTCCAATGGCTTGCTTTCTCCATCTGCACTGTGGGTAGTCAGGGCAAGTGCCCCTAAGGTGACAGACTGTCCATTCTCACAACAGGGCTAGCACAGGAGTTCTCCAAATGTGTTTGATAAATCACTGCTTTGCGTGTGTGAGCCACTGCCTGTGGGAGAATCAGGAGCCTGAGAAGAGCTGCTGGAGGCCAGAGTGCTCCCACCTGTCTTGTCTTGAGGGGTCCCACACCCATGGAACTAGCTAGGGAGAAACCGCCCTGGTGGGGACTGAGCCAGGAACCTGTATTGTAACTTCAGCAGGGAGGCCTCACCGAAGGCATTGTTCCCAGAATGGGAAGCTCTCAAGCAGACATTTTCACTTTGGGGATTTTAGAATGAGGACTGATGTGCTCATTCTGTTCTCCAGTCATGTAGACTGTGCTGCCCCCGGCAATGAGAAAAGTATTTCCTTTGAAAGATGAAACTCTGGAGCAGTGTCAGTGCTGCTCTTTTAACGGATTATGTGGTAAACATGAGATGGAAACAAGGTTCCCAAACCTCCAAGGTACTCCTGGACTAGTGAGAGATGAAGACGCACCCAGGCTTTCCTTGTAACTCCTGGAAGACAGCACCAGCCCTGGGTAAGTTCATCTCTGCTGCCCTAGTATCCTGAATACTCACCAGGCGCTGGTGGGAGCAGGGGACTTAGGAGAGAAGCCCTCTGGGCAACGACATTACAACTGCTGACAAGCATCTCTAGGACGCTTTTAATACGTGGTGTCTGTCTTTGAACTCCGAGTTTACGTTTTTAGATGGTCCCTGCTGACGATGGCACGAGGGTCCATGGTTGGTATTCCACTCTCTTTTTGTTTCTTTCTCAGCTAGCCAATCTCTTTTTTCTTAATAAAACGAAGCAAATTCTAAATTAGCTTTCCCTTTCTGATCTGGATATCCTATGAGGGTCTTGACAGCATGAAGGTGAAGCAAGAGAGGAATGTTCTTTCCATCTTTGGAGGAGTAGAAGACCCACCGGGGAGGTGGCAGTTGGAGGTAGGCTCTCAGGTCAGACTCCCCTCTATGGGAGGGGACAAAAGGGATGTATGAGACAAGTGGAGGAGAGGATATTGCACCCGTTGGATTTGGGATCCAGAAGAACCCACTTTGCAGGATGACCCGGCAGCCTCTTTGGGCAGAGGGAAGGCTCAAGTTTAGGAACTTCGCTTTCTGGAGCTGATCTTGCCTCCTGCTGTGCTGTCAAGTCCCAGGGGCTGCATTCCCAGAGGGGGAAATATAGAAAGTGACTGTGTCCATAAAGGGCTCATGAAGGAAACCTAAGGAAGAGTAAGTAGGCAAGTTACTAAGTGACCTGCACCTGAGGCTTAGAGCAATGGCCTTGCCCAGGGTGTGCATAGAGGCTGAGACCGAGCATCAGAGGTGTTTCCACGTGCCAGCACAGGTGAGCTGAGGCTGGATCAGTCAGGGAGAACCAGGTCCAGGCCAAGAGGAGAAAGAGGAAGAAGCAAGTTTTGCCAGCCACATGCACGGGTGGTGCAGGTCACTTCCGCAGGTGGACCAGGGAGACAAGAGTCATCCTTCCCTCAAGATGACCCAAGACCGTGGGAGCAAAGTAAGAATTTCATAAACCCCTTCCAGCATCACCCAGGAGACTTGTAAACCACACATACACCTTCCCCACCTTGGACCGGAGGAGGAAGGGGCTGGACCTCATCGACTGAGCATTTCCTCAACTAGACCAGTCACATGATTGATTGCGAACACGCTTACCATCAGCAATGAATTCAGTGGGGTTTCTGCTCCTGTTCTACGCAGTCCTGGGAGTGAACAATCCTGAAGATCACATCGGCCAGAGAATAAACTAAGCACCGTACCCTTGTGGTCTGAGGAGCACCAGTGAATCTGTGATCCCAGCTCACCATCCTCACGGGCTCCTCCTCTGCCCACACTCCAATCAGTCCAGGTTGGAGGAGGATGGGGCATCCTTGCCTTGTCTTTTCCCTTAACTAGGTCAACGTTTCACATCCCATAAATGGACCCCCAAAGTGGAGCACAGAAGGAAGAGTAGAGCAGAGAGACACACAGAGCGGAGTAACTCATGAGAGCTGTCACTGGGGTGAGCAGGCCCTTCTCAAGCCTGTCATGCCCCCGAGGAGCGATGCCAGGCTCCATTCTACTGGAACAACACAGACCCCGTGTTCCAGGGCCTGAGCCGTGGGGCTTGGCTTCAGAAAATGTTGTGGCATCGTGAAGGGCTGGAGAAAACCACAGAAACAGGTTAGAACTACTGTGCTGTCATAGCCTTCTTAGCCTCCTGAGCCCTCAGTGCTGTACAGGATGCTTTTAGAGGCGCTGTGGTCCCTCCCTTAGGTCCTTCTGAGGACATCCCAAGATTACATCCGTCTTTTTGTATCTTGTACCATACACGCATCCCTTCTCTCCTAGGCAAAGCACATTCCCATTCTCAGGTGAGTTCTAGCAGGCAGGGAGAGGGTGGGAGAGGCTTATGCACTGGAAGGGGTTGAGAGATTGTGTTGTCATGGCAACAGTCATCTGCTCAGCCTCTCTGGGTCAATCAGCCTCAGGTCAGCCCAGCCTAAGGTCCAACCAGAAGAGAAAGCACTTGTCTCCATGACCCTCTCTTTCTGTGATCAGACGTTGAGATGTTTAAATTAAAAAAAAAAAAAATGGTTACCCGGGTAACTGAAGCTTCATCTATTTGACTCAAGAGGGAAAACACCCAAGGCAGAAAAAAGAGTAGGAACCAAACCCAAGATGAATGTGTGAGGCCACCGATAGACACGAGGTCATGACTGTCAGTAAATGTGCTGGTCCCAAGGGTCCTGTGCAGGCACAGACACTTTCACAGGTGAATACAGAGGAGCACCTTTCCAGCCCAGAGGGGCACAGTGGCTGTGGCAAAGGTACCTGACAGGGAGACAGGAGATGAGACAGTGAGGAGGGAATACAGGCAGAGATCAGATCAAGCAAGGCAACAGGGACAAGATACCCTTTCAATATTTTTACCCACTGCTTCCTTCAAGTCTTGTTTGACATCCGTATTTCATTGCGACCTGTTTGTGCAACTACTTATTCAGAACAAACTCTAGGCTAAGTCGCCTTTACCTGAAAGACGTTTTTCCTCGCTTTTGTGGTGGTAAAATATCCATCACATAAAACTGACCGTGTTAGTTAGGCGTGTTTAAATGAACATCGATTGGTTCCATCAGGAAGTTCACACTGTTGTGCAGCCATCACCAGTATCAACCAGCTCCCGCACTTTCATCACCCGCCTGTATCTTGATACCCTTTAGTTAAGAAGCCCAGTACCAAGCTTCCTCTCCGCCCCTGGTAACCACTAGGTGTGGGGGGAAAGTGAATAAGCAGATTTCTTGGAGTCTCAGAAACTCAGAAATCAAAGTTGCCTAGGAACCTGGGAAGCAATTTAAGAACAGAAACTTGAGGGGCACCTGGGTGGCCCAGTTGGTTGAGCGTCTCAGTTGGTAGGGCGTCAGACTTCGCCTCAGGTCATGACATCACGGTCACTGAGTTGGAGCCCTGCATCTGGCTCTGTGCTGACAGCTCAGATCCTGGAGACTGCTTCGGATTCTGTGTCTCCCTCTCTCTTTGCCCCTCCACCACTCATGCTCTGTCTCTCTCTGTCACAAAATAAATAAAAACTAAAAAAAAAATGAAAGAACGGAAACTTGAAAGGAAGGATTTTGTCATAGAACTGTGGCTATTAACTGGGGCCAAGCCCAAGCTTGGTGCATGGAGATTCAGCCAACGTTGGCTAAGCCACAAAAACGCAAAAAAGAAAAAAACAAAACAAACCCAAAACGAAAAAATTCAAAAGGTGTGGCTTTTGACAAGAAAGTGGTTTCTCGTGTTTTTTCAAGCACAAAGGGCGGGGCAGAGGCCTCCAACCGCAACATGGCACAACACTGCCACCTACTGGCTATAGAAACTGAACGACACACATAGCAAAGGAAAACCCCTCTTTTTCGTTGCTCTCCTGTGAAGAGCCCTACAGATCCAGGCTGTGGGAGCAAACAAGAAGGCCGCTGAGGGGCTGAGAAAGCTGGAGCACGGCCTAAGTTGCCAGAGCGAAACGTCTTAGGACCACAAACTTTTGTCTTCCCGACCGGGAAGTATGAGCACAGAGGCAGGAAGTCCAGCGCTCCGAAGTCTGAGCAACCAGTCGGGAGAAGGCCAGGGCTTGGGGCTGGGTTCCGCTTGGCGGGTTCTGGGCCTCTGCGCCGCGACTGATTGAGGTCGGTGCCAATCAGTGTGCCCAGGTGTGAGGAAGGTTTCTAGACCTGTTCGAGAGGCCGGCACCACTGATATCCCAGGCCAGTCCCTCAATTCTTGGACGTCCCGATGCCTCTTTGGCGACGCGGGTAGGGATCCACGGGTCATTGTCCCCTGCCCCCACCCCCACCCCAGCCTGTGCACAGGCTCGTCCCGTTGCATACTGGCTGTCGACCTCTCAGCCCTCCCTCCTCTGCTACCTCCAAGCCTCCTCAGGACTCCAGTAGACCACCTGGGCACACCCGGCCCTCTCCATCTTCAGGGTTGTTCTTTTACCCAACCCGAACATCCGGATGCCCGTGGACCTGCCCCCGGCCGGGCCTCAGGCATTAGGAACCCCGCTCCCCTCCTTGCTGTGGCTGTGTAGCATTCCGCTTGCTCATCACCCCCAAGGGGTTGCCCTCGTTCCCCAGCTCCCTCCCTCTAATGACTACACCCACAGCATTCAGCCTGGTGGGGGGTGCTTCCAGTCCAGGGACCCCTGGGCTACCCCAAGGTTCACCCCCCATACCAAACACTCCCTGCTTGCATCTGAGCACCAGAGCATTCATGACAAAATGTAAACTCCTACTGAATTCTTTTATGTTAATTCCGTGGCCAGGAGAGAAGTGCTTCTCACTTCCACTCATCCTGCCCACACTACTACGTCACTCACTTGCAATCCTCATCCATTCCAGTGCAGCTCCCTAATAATTCATGGTGAAGACAGCAGCAATCAGGTGGGGCTTCTCAGAGCTTCCCAAACCCAATCTACCTGATTCTGTCCTGGCATTCTCCGCCGCCCCTCTGCATCCATGCTCTTGACCTCGCCCAGCCCCTCACTGCTGCTCGGGATCCCATGCCTCCCGCCTTCTCTCAGGGGCTTTGCTCCTGCAATTCTCTCTCCTCTCTCTGAACCATCACCTGCTCTCTCTACATTGGAGCATTCCACACCCAAGGAAGGGGAAAGAACCCCGACTTCTTCCCACATGTCATCTTGCAGCTACTGGCACACAATCTGTGCCTTTCAAAGCAAAACTGCTTCCACTTTTCCTGAGACCATTTGCTCCTCGACCCCTTTCAACAGAGATACCCCTGTCACTCCATTGCAAGCGTTCTTGTCAAGGCCACCATTAATATCCATGTTACCTGACTCACTCCCACTCTAAGCACATCGTAGGCCACCTCGGAGGAGCCTCTGGCATTGTGTCCCTTCAATTCTCCATCTCTTTCTTTATATATATCTTTTGAGTGGGGAGGGATAGGTCACCACGATTTCTATTGTTTTTGAGAATGTGCCAATTTCTCATTATGCTCCTTTTCAAAACCTGGATATGGCCTGGGAGGTCGGGTCGATAGGAAACAAGAGCCAAAGAAAGAGTGTCCGTTTCAGTCCAGGGCGGCGAGGCCCACAGAGGAAGTGGTGGCAGAGGTAGAACGGCTCAGACAAGGGATGGGTGTCAAGAAGCGAGGAGGAGCACCAAGGAAAGGAGGGTTTCACCTCTTTCACACTTGGGATGCGCCGGTACCCTCTGCCCAATGACCCACCTCTCTCTTTGAGGAGAAGGGCAGCTGGAGTGTGGACATGTGGCTTTCTGGAGCTGATCTTAGTTCTTGCTGTGGTGTAGGTGAGACCTGGAGGTGGGGTGAGGGGGGCTGTACTCGCCAGTGGGGGATGTAGAATGTGGCTGAGCTCAGCCAGAGGTTCACGAAGGAGGCTTTAACCTGGCTGGAGCCTTAGATGCCTCTGCAGCTAGCCTTTGGACTGGAGGATCTTGCCCAGGGGTGGGATGGAGGATGCAACCCAGATCAGAGGTATTGCCAGGTGCCAGCAAAGTGAGGTAAATCCGAGTCCGTCAGGGACCACCAGGACCTGGCCAAGAGGAGAGGGACAAAAGTGCAAGTTACACCAGCCCCATGCATGGTGTCACCAGCGGGACCTGGGAGCCAAGTGTCATCCATCCCTCAGAGACCACCGAGGGCACCGTGAGCCACAGAAGTGTGTCACAGACCTGCTTTCCACGTCATCACACAGACTTGTAGTCACACACACCCTTCCTCATCTTGGAAGGGGGACGCGGGGAGGGGGGGGGCAGAAGTGCGAGAACACTTTCACTGAAAGAGACTGAGCATTTGTATATTTGGACACTTCACTGATTACATCTGACCACAGGTAACTACCACAGTGGATGTACATTAATGGTTTCTTTCCCACCCTTGCTTTCCATAGTCCAGAGGGTCAGCTCTCGTGGTGTGGATAAGATCAGTCAGGGACTAAATTAACAACGTGCCCGTGGGGTCTGAGGAGCATGGGTGAGTCTGTGAGGTCAGCTAACCATCCCCACCTCCCTTTCCTCTGCCCACCTGCCAAGCTGTCCACGTTAGAGGAGATCGGAGGTCCTCGTCTTGTCCTGTCCTTTAACTCGGGAAGCTTTAAACATCCTCAAACAGACCCCCAGAACAGAGGGTGGAAAGAAGAGAGGCCCCCCACAGACGTATACAGAGTGGACTCAGTGACAAGAGTCATCACTGAGGTGAGCAGGGCCTCCTGATGGCCTCCTTGCCCTCCACAGGCAATTTCTCCTTTGCACACACAGACACTCACTTCAGCGCCTGCGTTGTGTAGTTGGGCTTCAGAAATGTTCACAGAGCCAGAGGAGAAAGCCCAGAGGAGTGTGCACAAGGCCACCAGCGTCTACGAGAAGAGGTAGAGGTTTTCCCTTCTTATTTCTTTGGAAGGTAAATCATGGGAGTTCCTCCTGAGAGTTGAGAGGCAGGGGTGAGAATCTCAGTGGTTGCTGGCAGACCCGGCGATGTCTCCCAAGTTCTTTCCCCCTCTGCTGGGTCCTCGGTCTATCTAATCTCCAAGAGAGATCCTCCCCACGTCTACTAGACCTGATGTGGCCTCAGGCGGGGACACTGGCTTTTATCCTGAGAGACAAACAATCAAACTTCCCGGAAAGGACATGTCTCACGTCTACAGTTGCTGTCATTGGCCCCGAGCATACTTTCCATGAAGGAGAGCCCATTAGGGAAGAGAATAACACAGTCATACCGCAGGAAGAGTATTCCATTCAACAGGCTTTCTTTACAGTAGGCTGTAGGACTTGGAACCCATGGTCCCATTTGGTTCTTGGAATTCAAAAAGTCATGCTGTCTCCCACCCTTTATCTTCATGGGACAGTGGTGCCCTGAGGCCCTAGAGTGTCTCAGATGGAAACCAGGGACTGGTCCTGAAGAAGCCTATGCCCTCTTGTGTCACTCTGGGCATGGAAAGACCTGGAGCAAGGCCTCGGTCTCTTCTTCCAGCCATGGTCCACCTGGCCTCCATTCCTCATTGGGGCTCCTTTCAGATAATGGCCTGTCCCTCCCTTCCCACTCAAGCAGTGAGAAAGAACTTTGGAAACAAAAGGGTTTCCACGCCAAAGACCTTGAGCTCCCATAGTGCCTGGGCTGTGGCCACGTAGCAGTAGCAGAATTTGCTTTGGGATTGGACCTTGGTCCTTCGCCTGAGAGCATTCGCCTGAGTTATTTCACGGAGGCCTGCCAGGTGGCCCTGGCCTATGATCTTAGAACGCTCCGGAGTTGGGCCGCAGCCTGTACTTCCAAGAACCCGCTGCAGCCTGCACCCTGCATCCCCTTCGTGGGCATCTGAGGCCTGCACTCTGTGGTGGTGGGAATCCCATGGGAGTCCTGTTCTGCTGCAGGAAGGCCCAGCCTCTCTGTTCCTCACCAGAAGGACCCCCAAAGCACCCTCACCACCAGACAGGACACGCTGAGGACAATCTCTTGGACGGGCTTTAGTTTTACAGAAGATTCGAGTCTATCCGGGCCCAGGCCGCAGACAAGGTTGCCCCAAACCAAGAAACCTCTTTTTCGCAGGTATTGGGTCTGAAAGTGGGGACCTAGTGCCCACATCCCCAGCCCTGCCATCGTCCAGAACCCAAGCCCTCACATCCACTGCTCTCAATGGCATCACTGCTCTGAGCGTCCCCAACAGGACTCTTGTCCTCTGATGTCACCTCTGCCAGAAGTTCGCAATCCCTCTCCCTCCGTTGCTCTCTTGTCTGACAACTCAATGTTGGACTCTCCCCGGACACCATCCACTGAGACTTTTACCTGGAGGCTGTTGAGTCTCTGAAGCCACATCTGCGTGGGTCACAGGGGTGAGGATGGTGCGGGAGATGCTGGAACCCGACTGCTGCCCGATCCCACCGCTCTGCCCTGAAAGAAACACCTGTGAGGCTCATCCCAACTCAGCACTCTGTCATCTGTTCAACAGTGCTCACCATCCACAGGGGCTTCCGGAACCTGCATCCTGTTGTTTTCTGTCTTGCATTTGGGGACAGAAAAGAACATCCCCTGAAAAGCACACGGCCATCTCTTTCTACTACCCTGGCCTTGATTCCCTTCAAGCCAGGCTTCTTCAAAGTGTAGACTGAGGAGAGTACTTCATTTTTTACCTCTGGATTTTCCCCTGCCGTGCCCCCCACCCATGGAACATTCCTTTGCTAGAGTCTCCAAAGAGCTCCATGTTGCAAAACCAAAGTACCCGATGCTGTGTTGACAACAGGAACATTCCATTTTTTCAAAATGCTGTGTCTTTCCTCAGCATCTGTGACAGAAGCCCCCCCCCCAGGGTTTCTTCCCACCTCTCAGATCATTATTTCTAAGTCTCCTTGTTGGCCCGTTTCATTTGATCCCCTCCCAAATCTTGTTTTGTTTTCTCCCAGGACTCCAACCTCTGCCCTGTGCTCTCCTCATCCTATACGTGATCCGTGGGTGACCGCATCGCCACCTTGAGCTCTATCCATCTGACTTGATTTCATCTCAATCCCCTTGTATGCTGATGCCTCTCCCATCAATGAGTCTACCTAAGAAATGTCTCCTGGGTCCCAGGACCCCTGTGGGGCATCTCCACGCAGGTGCGAATCCCACAAGCCCCGCAAATCTGCAGAGGACCCCAGACCTATATTCCCCGTCTCATGGCTGGGCATTGCCATCCACCCAATTCCCGAAGGCAAAATCCTGGGTGTACTGCTCGGTGTGCACTCCACTGCCCAACGACTCTCTGGGACCTGCTCTGGAAAAGGCCAAGCCGTGATCTTCGCCTTGCCACAGATGTGTGTAAAGTCCCCCAGGAGGGATCCTTCTCGGCAGACACACTCTGATTGCTCCTGAGCAGAGATTTCCCCTGGCGTGGGTGGTTCCACACAGGAATTCATTCTGAAGAGAAGACCAGGCCCTGTAATATATCCAGGAGACTTCAATCTTCATCTTCGTTAGAACTCACGACGCCTACCCTCGATGAATTAGACATAGCAGTAAGGCTGACTTGGAATATGGACTTGAATATCCAGAAGAAACCGCGAAAAGAGAAAGTTTAGGGAGGCACGTGTCCATGCATGGGCATGAAACAAGGGACTGCTCAACTTTATTTTTCATCATAAATCCCTGGACCTAGTTGGCCTGAGCCTGTGAATTCATTTGATACCATAAATGATAACACAAAGGTAAAAAATGCAACTCTGTGAACGTGGCAGATAAGCCTGACCGCTGATCCATCTACATCAACTGATACAAATCTCAGCCAATCAGGCTTCAGAGAATTACTGTGATCTGTCTGGGGAAGGTATCTATGCAATATTTTTTCAAATTTTAAAGTAAGCCAGCACAAGGGATCTTGATAAGAAAAAACAAGTAAAACGTTTCATTAGCAAATCCAGGGTTTGAACTTCAAACCTTGGCTTTCTGGAACGCTGAGAACAGCGGATCCAATGTCAGTTTTAAAACCCGCATTTAGGGGCGCCTGGGTGGCTCAGTCGGTTAAGTGTCCGACTTGTGAGTTCGAGCGTCGGCTCTGTCCTGACAGCTCGGAGCCTGGAGCCTGCTTCGGGTTCTGTGTCTCCACCTCTCTCTGCCCCTCCCCTGCTCAAGCTCTGTCTCTGTCTGCCAATAATAAATAAACGTTAAAAAATTAAACAACAACAACAACAACAACCCGCATTTAGACAAAAAATCCGCATCTACTTGGCATGTTTTTCCTCTCCTCAGCTGGGGAGATCTGCCAACCACAGCAGGTAATGATGAAAAGCTGCTTTCCTTGTAAGGGAGTCTCACATTTCTGATTAAGGATGGTTCTGTTTGCACAGCTGCAATCTCGGTTTTCACAGGAGAAGTTTCCAAATACTGGGGCCACATTCCAGACTCGCTAAATCAGACTCTCCAGGGATGGAGCACCAGCAACTTTCCCTGTTTTTATTATTATTTATTATTATTATTATTATTAAGTTTATTTCAATTCCAAAATAGTAAACATACAATATAATATTAGTTTCAGGTGTACAGCACAGTGATTCAACACTTCCATACAACGCCTGGTGCTCACCAGGACAAGTGCACTCCTTAATCCCCATTCCCTATTTCACCCATCCCCCCACTTCATGCTCCCTCTGGTGACCATCCATTTGTTGTCTTTTTAAATTAAAAAAATTTTTAAGTTTTGAGAGACAGAGCGAGGGACAGAAGATCGGAAGCAGGCTCCACGCTGTCAACACAGAGCACCATGTGGGGCTTGAACTAGGAACTTGAGATCATGACCTGAGCCGAAGTCTGATGCTTAACTGAGCCACTCAGGCGCCCCTTCATCCCTTTGTTTTCTATAGTCAAGAGCATGTTTCCTGGTTTGTCTGTCTCTTTTCCTTGGCTCATTCTTTGTTGTTGTTGTTTATTAAACATATGAGTGAAACCATATGCTATTTGTGTTTTTCGGCCTAGCTTAGATCTCTTAACATAATACTCTCCAGCTCCTTCCATGTTGTTGCAAATGCGAAGATTTCATTCCCTTTATAGCTGAATAATATTCCATTGTATATATTCACATCTTCTTTATCTATTCATCCTTTGATGGACACTTGGGTTGTTTCCATAATTTGTTAATAGCAAACAATGCTGCTAAAATATAGGAGTTCGCGCACCCATTTGAAGTAGTGCTTTTGTATTTGAGAAAATTTTTTTCATCTTTACATTTCTTTATTTATTTTGAGGGAGAGCGAGACAGAGAGAGCGAGTGATTTAGAGGCAGAGAGAGAATCCCAAGAGGGCTCCGCACCGTCACCACAGAGCCCGATGTGGGGCTGGAACTCACAAACCGCAAGTTCAGGCCCCGAGCCAAAAGCAAGAGTCGGACACTTAACCGGCCCAGCCACCCAGGTGCCCCTAAATTTATTTTAAATATTTATTTTTGAGAGAGAGCCAGAGCGAGAGCCAGAGCGAGAGAGAGAGAACGAACAGGGGAGGAAGACACAGAATCTGAAGCAGGCTCCAGGTTCTGAGCTGTCAGCACAGAGCCCCATGCGGGGCTAAACTCACGAACCGCGAGACCACGAACGGAGCCGAAGTTGGACACCTAACCGACTGAGCCACCTGGGTGCCTCAGCGTTTTTGTATTTTGGGGGTAAATACCAGGAGGCAATTGTTGGATCGTAGGGTATTTCGGTGTTTAACTTTTCCAAGAACCTCCATACATTTCCACGGCAGATGCACCAGTTTGCATTCCCAGCAACAGTGCAGGAGGGGTCCCGTTTCCAGGCACTTGCTAACACCTGTTGTTTCTCATGTGTTTGAGTTTAGCCACTCTGACAGGTGTGAGGTGATAGCTCATTGTGGTTTTGATTTGCATTTCCCTATGACAGCGATACTTGTTACCTATTCGCATGTCCATTAACCGTCAGTTTGTCTTCTTTGGAGAAATGCGTGTTCATGACTTCTCTCCATTTTTAATTCGATTGTCTGTGTTTTCGGTGTCGAGTCATTTCTCAACTGCTCCAGGAGATCTGATGCACAGCTGATGTTGTGAGGCATCTCTGAGCTTCACTTGTCTATTTAAACCAGCTTCACCTGGTTTAAATAGAATCTTGAACGTCAGAGCCATGTATTACTACTGAAATTTAAAAAAGAATTCCTTATGTGTCTTGTCTTTGTAGAGGTATTTTTTTTTTTTTTGATCTGAGTACAGTTGACACACGATGTTACATTAGTCACAGGTGTGTATGACAGGGACTTACCATGTCTAGTGTTATGCTGTGCTCACCACAAGTGTAGCCAGTGTCTGTCATCATACAATGGTATGACAGTAATTGACGACATTCCCTGTGCTGTGCCTCTGATGCAATGGCTTATTCATTCCTTCTCTGGAGGCCTGTATCTCCCACTCCCCTTCACCCGTTTTTCCATCCGCTCACCCCCTTCCCTGTGGCACCGCCTACCTTGCTTTCTGTATTTATAAGTCAGGAGCTATTTGTGACATATTTATTTTACAGCCACACTTAGAACAAGTTCAGGGACTGAGGAGTGTGTTTATGCATCTACGTCCCCTTCTTTACATGACACTCAGGCAGAGGGGAGAGGGAAGGGGCTCAAGGCAGCAGGATTTCCACTGTCTTGGTTACTTCTCTGCTGTGTCTCCACACTGGGTCGCTGAGTGGGGCGGGGGGGGGGCAGTGGGGGTTGGGAACGACATCCCTCCCCACTCTACATGTCTTCCTGCGGCCAGAGGTTGAAGCTAAGGGTGAGGCTGGTTACCAAGCAAGCTGCAGCCGGGTCCACGGGGTTCCTGTAGAAAGGAAAACTCCTACGTGGGTTTTCAGATGCAGGATGGATTACGGGAGCCTGACCCCAGCCACGGATTTGTGAGCCAACCATTAAGTTCACCCAGCGGGTGCCTGCGCGTGAGCACACACAGACACAGACACACGCACAGGCGCGTGCACTCAGCAGCACTCCTTTCTCATGCGCGCAGTGACTCAGTCTGGTGGAAGCAGCTCGCCCACAGGGAGGAGGCAGGTGATGATGGGTCGTGCAGGCAGGTCCCAGAACATGGAAAGGGAGATGGGGCAGTTCCTTAGTGTTATAAAATCAATGGCATCCATTTTCCTAAATGACTTACTTAGACATTTGCATTACATTTTCCAAAGGGCTTTATTGGGCTCCAATTAAACACCACCGTCACCCAACTAGAGGGTCCAATGCAGTGAATTGTAGTAAATGCAGAGTCGTGCAGCCATCGCCACGGTTCGGGTTTAGAACATTTCCATCTCTCCAGAAAGACCCTGTGTACCCGTCGGCGCTCACTTCCCACTACTACCTCTAGGCCGAGGCAAAGTCTTGTGATTTCTCTCTGTGTAGGGTTGCACTTTCTGGGCATTTCCTAGAAAGTGACTCCTGCCTTAGGTGGACTCTCGTGTCTGTGTCTGCCACGTCGCAGAACACCTTGGGGGCTCATCCCTGTTGTAGCAGAAATTAGGAGTTCATCCCTTTTCATACATCAGTGGAATCTTACTGCATGGGTATGCCACATTTCCATTATCCATTTACCAGAGGACAGAATTTTACAGTTTCCACTTTCTGGTGATTATGAACAATGCTGCTGTGAACATGAGTATAAGTCTTGGCTTGGACACAGTTTTCGTGTCCGGTTTCTCCATGTTTTCATTTCTTTGCCTTGCATGATTGCGCTGGCTGAAACTTTCAGTCAATGTTGGGCAGAAACGGTGGGAACCGACATCCTCGCCTTGGTCTGGACCTCAGGGGGAAAGCATTCATTCCCTACTAAATACGATGTGACGGGAGACATGGTTTTCTTGTAGACAGCCCTATCAGAAGGAGGACGTTCCCTTCTGTTCCTAGTTGGATGAGCATTTTTATCACCGATGGGCCTTGAATTCTGTCAAATGTCTTTGTCTATCAAGGTGATCACATGGTTTCTGTCCTCATCACATTACTATGCTGTTTACCCTAATTGTATTTTGAATGTTAAAGCAATATTGCAACCCTGGGATAAATCGCCTTTGGCTAGGTGCTTTCTCCGTTGTAAATGTTGTTGGATTTGGTGTTCTATTTTGTTGAGGATTTACGTATGGGTGTTCCTGATGGGTATTGGTCTATAGTGTTCTTGTGTTGTCATGTGTGGCTTTGGTGCAGGGTAATATTGTCCTCATAGCATGGGTTGGGAAATATTCCCTCCTCCTCTCTATCTGGAACAGTCTATGAAGGATGGATGTTATCTCTTACTATAGTTTAACAGAACTTGGCAAGGAGGCCAGCAGGCCCAGGGCTTTTCTCTGTGGGAAGGTTTTTAAATCAATTTTTAAAATTTATTTATTTTGAGAGAGACAGAGAGAGACAGACCGAGAGAGAGAGAGAGAGAGAGAGAGAGAGAGAGAGAGAGAGAGCGCACGCGCGCAAGGGGAACAGGGTCAGAAAGAGGGAGAGAGAGAATCCCAAGCAGGCTCTGTGCTGTCTGTGCAGAGCCCGACGCAGGGCTCAATCCCATGAACTGTGAGATCAGGACCCAAGCTGAAATCAAGAGTCGGATGCTCAACTGACTGAGCCACCCAGGCGCCCCAGTAGGAAGGTTGTTAAATAACAAATTCGATTTCTTTACCTGTGATAGGTACATTGAGATTTCTGATGTGAGCATTCCACTTGACCCACATGCGTTCCCTGTATTTCTTGCCTCCTGGTGGTTCTCCCTCTGCCTCTTGTCTAGAATTAGATATGCTGATGCTTCAGATTCTGTGTCTCCCTGTCTCTCTGCCTCTCCCCCACTCCCACTCTGAATCTCTCTCAAAAATAAGAAACAGAAACTTTTCTTTTTTAAAAAAAGGGGCACCGGAGGGCCTCGGTCGGTTAGGGGTCCAACTTTGGCTCAAGTCATGATCTCGCAATTCGTAAATTCAAGCCCCGCATCGGGCTCTGTGCTGACAGCTCGGAGACAATAGTCTGCTTCAGATTCTGTGTCTCTGTCTCTCTCTGCCCCTCCCCCACTCCCACTCTGTATCTCTCTCTCTCAAAAATAAACATTAAAAACACTTTAGAATTTGACATGCTGAACATCTCTGCATATTACTGGATTCCATCTCCTGGTCTATAACTTGGGACCGTGTGCTGACTCAGATGGGACCCCCAGATATGCCCATACACTTGGTCCGTGGAAAGGGGACGACGACTTTGAGGGGGGGGTGGGATGGCACCACTGGGGCCGTCCGTTACACTCGCCCACCCACTCCCCATGTGCCCCCCTGTAGGCCACGAGTAAGTGTGGTTAGGAGTACCCTCGGTAAGCCCCACGTGCACTCTGCCCCACCCCGTTCCTTCCTACCCCTCTCGTCTCTTGGACACCGAGCCACGCGGGGGCTCCAGGACGGCTCTTTGCCACCTGATTGAGTGTCACAGCTCTCCCTGATTAAAGGCTCAATCCCAAGCGCCGGGATTGTCTTCAAACTTCCCCAACCCAGCGCCCAGCCTAGCGTGGAGTGGGGGAGGCAAGGGGGAGTGGCTAAACGTCTGTCTGTGGTTGGAGTGGCTGCTGCAGTAAGGCCATCTCTTTATGATTTCCCTGACCTCTGCCAGGTGGGGAGGATTGCCCCTGTCCCAGTGAACTATGGGGAGGATTCAAGGAGGTATCTTACCAGACCTGATGCTTCCACCTGGGAAACGCCCACCGACGTCACCGGTTCTCGGCACTTCACCCCTGACCTTTATGGAGGTTAAGGTTGGTGGGCTGGTTAGGAGTCATGCTCTGAGTCCAGGCTGCCTAGGTTCTGCCACCCTCCCCTTCAGTGCCTGCGTGACACTGAACAAGTCACTTGACCTCTCTGTACTCTGCTTTTCACACACAAAGTGAGATGGCATTCTTGCTCTATGATGGGTCTCAGGGAGCCGATTACATAAGCTGATGTACGGAAATCTGTAGAACACTGTCTGACATCTGGGACATGATCAGTAAAGTGAAATACACGTTATCCCGCTAACCACGCCCCGAACGACCAGCGTGAATTTAGGCCTCAGAGTTTCAAGGAAGAAAATCCCTGCTTTATTTACCTTCTCCTGGCAAGTGGGAGACGAGCCTGGCAGGGTCACCTGAGCTCCAAGCTCTCTGGAGAGATCACACGTTCAGAACATAACGGACATACCTGCCCTGAAGGCACTTCTGTCTGCAGGACACTCAGAGATGTTTGCAGCAACACAGCTCTGGGGACTGCCTACATACGGAGACTGAGCGCAAAGCAGAGTTTCTCTGTAGTTCAAAGGGATTGCACGGGCACTTCCAGGGTTACACGGCATTGGATCTGTGGGGGTGGGGGGGGGGGAGAAGGTGGATTGATTCGTTAATGCCTCCTGAAATGAAAAGGCACATGTGTAAATCCCAAAACGACTCTGAAATGACTCCGTGATGCAGGCATGAAACTGCTGTTCCCATTCCCCAACCCAGGGACACCGGGCAACAAGGAACGGTCCCTGGAGGTCCTACCCCAGGGGGCTGGCACCATCCCCCAGGACCTCATACCGTGGGTGGCGGGCTGTGCGTCCAGCTCTCTGTGGGCAGGAAGACTCTCTTCCACTTGTTCCACCTGGATGATCCGAAGGCTGCTCGTGCTGCGGGGCCGCAAACGGTGACTCCATGGTGTTCCCTGGTGCCCTGCCTGGCCCTGGCTCCAAACCTCCTGATAAACTGTGATCTGCTGCTCTAGGATTTAAATGCAGTGACCTCACACCCGAGAAAGAACAACCCAATATGGATAAAGAACCTGAACGCAAATGTTAGTTTTTTTTTCATACGTATGTTTATTCGGCAAGGAGGATGAGGTAACGGGTCAGAAATTCCTTCGGGGAGAATACTACCCCTGTTACAAAGCAGGGAAACACTGATCTACGTTTAGCTCAGCGTATTCGTAACGGCTTACACACACAATACGATGGCGAACCATCGAGTTCCAGTTCCACGTCCCTTTCTGCACCTCGTTTAGCATCAGTCTCTGGAAAGTGGATCTCCGTTCAGCACAAGGCCACTCCAGCAGACCAGTGCTGCTGCTGGGAGGCAGTCCGTGAAATGGCACAAAAGCACATGGCCACCAACAGGGCATTCATGCTACAGAGCAGCTCTCTACCGTACTGACAAGGAGGGGAGGGGAGACAGAGTCCGGGGTGGGAGAGTGACAACATGCATCACGGGAGCCAGGATACGGAAATTACGGACCTCTGGGGTACGCGGTGTCCCACAGAAAGCCCCCCGGGGATCTACAGATTCCAGGTAGGAGAGACAGAACCTTCCTGGATTTGGATGGGGGCTCACGCCAATAGAATTTTCAGTCATCAACGCTGCTCTTGTCACTTCTCTGACGACTGCTTACTGTTGGGTCCCCAAAAGGAATCCACGCTCAGGGTCACGTCTGGAGCCATTCAGACCTGTGTCACGTGAGGATGAGAGCCTCAGTTTTCTTTCAACCACTGCTTTAGGAGCCTCTGAAACATTCTTTTGCTTTCCTGCTGCATCTCCAGTTGGAGCTTCTCGTCTCTTTCTTGCTGTTGGAGCACCCCTTCGGGCAGCAGGCCGGGCCGGCTGGTGCCCAGGCTGAGGGTCAAGCCACTGAGGCCCTGCACCAGCGTCTCCCAGGAGGAAGCATGGGGGGCCCCTTTCCTCTCTGCAGGTGTCCCAGGGACGTTGGGCCTATGGCTCTGGCAGTACCGACATTCGCATCTGAATCTGTTCTGATCTCTGTCACCTGAGGAGGAGATCCTGGCTTTCCTCTCAGCCCGATAAGGTGCCACCCGATCGAGGTGTTGCCGTCTCATGTGCCCCAGAAGGGTTTTCTTCCTCTGAGGGGATGCTGACCTTTCCCACCGCCTCTCCTGTAGGGTTTTGTCATCTCTGTAGCGCTGCTGGAGCAGCCCCTCTGGAAGAGGGGCGGGGTATTTGGTGCCAGGACTGGTTTTGAGGTCACCCAGGCCCATCATCAGCAATTCTGAGAAGGAAGGAGGGGAGGCTGCCGTGACCTCCCGGGAGGTCTCTTCAGAGATCATCGGGGAAGATTCAGAAATCAGCGTTGAGCTGCATTTCTGGAGCGGATCCATGGAGGTGTGTTCCGTGCTCACAGCTCCACCTGGCCCTCGGTCTAGACAGGAAGGTAAAGACGAAGGTTGTCAAAGAGCTGGAAGCTAGCAAGGGACGTGTGTGGCCGGAAGAACCCAGACTGCTTCAAATGGTGATAAAAGAAGAAAGGAAACTCTGTTATTATTCATGTGACTTAAGCTTCCTGAGCCTGGCTTCCTATCTGTTAAATGGGGAAGTAAGTAAATGAGCCTTACTCCCTAGGATGGTTCTGGGCTTTAGATGACAGAGTACATTTCCAAGTTCAGAATCTGGATGGCATATAATCAGGATCATAGATGTGAGATCACTCATCACATCCACTTGACAGGTAATACAACATGGTGCCCTGCAGCCAACCATTAATCTTCCAGCACAGTTTTTTCTTGTTTTTTCGAAACAGAGAGACAGAGGGCATGAGTGATCAAAGTGTGGAGAGAGAGAGAGAGAGAGAGAGAGAGAGAGAGACGGAGAGAGGGAGAGAGAGGAGAATCCCAGTGGGGAGCCTGAAGCAGGGTGCCAGCTCAGCCGACCCTGCTGATTTTTATAACCACTTCAAGCATAATTTTAAGAATACTCCATGTGTGACCAGCATGTGCCCTCCTCGTAAGTGTTCATGTACATTCAAAAGGGGACACTGGCTAAAATCTAAGCATTTCCACCATGGTGACACATTCTTTTGAATTTTCACTGGCTTTCACCTAGTTAAAAAGGATGTTCAAACCTATGAAAGTCATTTCGCAATCCTCAGTAAGCAGAAATAAGAATTTTACTAAAATATAAGAACAGAAATCAATGAAATGTCTAACAAGACAGAATAGAGAAACTCAAATTAAAAGTTGCTTCTTTGATGGGGCGCCTGGGTAGCTCAGTTGGTTAAGCACCTGACACTTGACTTTGGCTCAGGTCATGATCTTATGGTTCGTGGGGTTGAGTCACATGTCAGGCTATGTGCCGACAGTGTGGAGCCTGGGAGGGATTCCCTCTCTCTCCTTCTCTCTCTGCCCCTTCCCTGCTCACGCCACTCATTCTCTCTCCAAATAAAGAAATAAATGTGGTTTTTTGTTCTTGTTGCTTCTTTGAAATAATCAATAAAATTGATAAACCTCTATAGGACTGGAGAAGAACAAAGAAGCTATATCACACTTCCTGACTTCTAGCCATATTACACAGCTAGAGTAATCAGAACAGCATGTTACTGGCATAAAAAACTGACACATGGGCTAACGGAACAGAATCGAGAGCCTAGAAATAACCCCATGCATGTATGGTCAACTAATATTTGACAACAGAGTCAAGAATACTCAATGGACAAAAAGACCGTCTCTTCAATAAATGGCGCCGGGGGAATGGACTATTCACATGTAAAAGAATAAAGCTGGATTCCTATCTTACACTCACAAAAGTTAACTCGAAATGGATTAAAGGCTTAAATGTAAGACTGGAAACCAAAACTGCTAGAAGAATATATAATGAGAAAACTCCTTGACATGGGTCTCGGCAATGGATTTTTGGAAATGCCATCCAAGGCACAAACAACAAAATCAAAAACAAGTGGGCTACCTCTAACTAAAAAGCTACACACTAAAGAAACCACCAAGATGAAAAGACAACATATGGAATGGGAGAAAATCTTTGCAAACCGTATATCTGACAAGGACTTAACATCCAAAATATAAAGATCTCGCACAACGCCATAGCAAAAAAAAAAAAAAGTAATGATCGAATTTAAACATGGGTAAAGGCTGTGAATAGACATTTTTCTACAGATGACATACAAATGTCCAACCGGTACAGGAAAAGCTGCTGCAAACCACCAATCATGAGGGAAATGCAAATCAGAACCACAATGAGGTATCACCTCACACCTGTTAGAATGGCTAGCATCAAAACTATGAGATAAAAATGCCAGTTTCTGTGTGCAGAATAAAGACATCTTGTGTACTGTTTGTTGGTGGGAATGTAAATTGGTGCAGCCGTTATGGAAAACAGTATGGAGGTTTCTCAAAAAATTAAAAAGAGAACCACCCTATGATGCAGATATTCCACTTCTGAGAGACTATGTGAAGGAAATGAAATCACAATGTCAGAGATACATCTTCACCCCCATGTCCATAGCAGCATTATTTACAATAGCCAAGATATCGACACAGTCTAAGTGTCTCTGGTGGATAAATGGATCAAGAAGATGCACACACACACACACACACGAGTATTATTTAGCCATAAAAAGGAGGAAATCCTGCTCTCTGTGACAATATAGTTGGGCCTTGAGGGCATTATGGTAAGTGAAATACGTCAGAGAAGGACAAATGATCTACTTATATATGGAATAGAAAAGAAAACTTCCAAATGTATAGAAAAAGATATCGGATTTGTGGTTACCAGAGGTGGTGATTTGGGGAGGGAGAAAAAATTGGAGGATTGTGATCAAAAGAAACAAACTTCCAGTTATAAGAAAGATAAGATAAATAGCAGGATATAACATAAGTATAGTTAACACTGCTGTGTGGTATAAATGGAAAGTTGTCAAGAGTAAATCCTAAGAGTTCCCTTCACAAGGAAAACACTGGTTTCTTTTTCTTCTTTTTGTGTCTCTATGAGATGGTGGATGTCAACTAAACTTACTATGGTGATCATTTCATGACATATGTAAGTCTGATTATTACCCTGTATACCTTATCTAGTGCTGTGTGTCAGTTATATCTCAATAAAACTGGAAACAGAGAGAGAGAGAGAGAGAGAGAGAGAGAAGAAATGTTACTAATAATAGGAATGAAAGAGATTTCACTAGAGACCCAGGAAATATGAGAGAAACAACGTTATCAACATTACATTCAAATCTCCATACATAAATGCAACAACGTGCAAATGGACTGATTACTCAAAAACCATAAACCACCAAAACTTACCCAAGGTGAAAGAACATGCATAGTTCAGTACTGTTTACAGAAATTGAATCAGTTGTTAAAAGCCTATGAGGAAAATCCCACATGTATCACCAGTGAATTCTACCAAATATCGACAGGAATAAAAACACTCACACACAAATTCTACACAATGTCCTCCAGGAAACAGAAGTGGGGGAAACACTTGCAAGGGATTTTTTATGAGGCTAGCATTTCGCTGATACCAAGAAAAGAAAACTACTGACCAATATTCTTTCTTAGCACAAGCGCAAAATTCCTCCACAAATACTAGCACATGGAATCCAGCGATTCAAAGGGAAAACAGCATGATCAAGTGGGTTAGCCCAGGAAAGCAAGGGTGGTTCAATAATTGAAAACCAACTAATGCAATCCTCGGATTTAGAATATAACTGATTAACCAATCAATGTAATCTATAGTTTAAGATGAAAGATTAAAAAGAAAAATGACAGCCTCAATGCTATTCCTCTCAAAACCCAATGGCATTTTTCAGCAATAGGAAAACAATCCTAAAATGCATATGAAACAACAAAAGACCCAGAATAGCCAAGGCAACCTGGAGGAAGATCAAAGTTGGAAGTACCCAACCTCCTCATTTCAAAACATATTACAAGGCTACGGTAAGTAAATCAGTATGGTAGTGGTAGAGAGACAGACACAGACCATGACAGAATAAAACCCAGAAATAAACCCATGCACGTACAGTCAGCTGATCTTGACAAGGGCGCCAATAATACGCAACGGGAAGAGGACAGTCTCTTTGACAAAAGGTGCTGGGAAACCTGGACAAGCACATGCAAAGGGTTGACACTGGACCCTACATTACACCACACACAACCCGAAAGGAACTGAAGATTAAGTATAAGACGTGACACTGTAAAACTCCTGAAAGAAAACACAGAGGAATATCTACGTGACAATGGTCTTGACAAGTGATTTCATGGAAACGACACCAAAAGCACAGCCATGGAAAGCAAACACGGCCAAGAGGGACTACATCAACTTAAATGCTTCAGCACAGCAAACGAAACCATCAACAAAGTAAAAAGGCAATCTACAAAATGGGCAGAAATGTAGAAGCCGTGCATCTGATAAGGGTTAATTTTCAATATTTATAACAAACTTTTCTAACTCAGCAGTAAGAAAACAAACCAATTGAAAAATGTGCAAAGGATTTGAATAGACATTTCTTCCAAAGAAGACCTACAGATGGCCGAAAGGTATATGAAATGCTGCTCCCCTTCACTAATCATCAGGGAAAGGCAAATCCAAACCACAATGAGATTACCACGCCACACATGTGAGGACAGTTATTGTCAAGCAAACTAACAAACAGCAGATCGAAAGTGTCGGTGAGAGGCGCCTGGGTGGCTCAGTTGGTTAAGCGGCCGACTTCGGCTCAGGTCATGAGCTCGCGGTCTGTGGGTTCGAGCCCCGCGTCGGCTCTGTGCCGGCGACTCGGAGCCTGGAGCCTGCTTCAGATTCTGTATTTCCCTCTCTCTCTGCCCTTCCCCTGCTCATACTCTGTCTCTATGTCTCTCAAAAATAAATAAACGTTAAAAAAAAAAAAAAGAAAGTGTCGGTGAGTATGCAGAAAACTGGAATCCTCGTACACTGTCGGTGGGAATGCAGCTGGTGCAGCCATATGGAAGACAGTATGGAGGTTCCTCAAAAATTAAAATTAAAACTATCATATGATCCTGTTCATATCCAGATGTCACCTCCAAAACAACTAAAACCAACAAACGAACCCAAAAAGTCCTATCATATGAGCCTGCATCCCACTCCTGGGCATTTATGCAAAAGAACTCAAGCCAGCCTCTCCTAGAGATGTCTGCGTTCCCATATTTACTGCAGCATCAATCGCAGTAGCTAGGATAATGGAAACAACCCAGCTGTCAATCGACAATGAAACGGATAAAGGAAGTGTGGCACATCCATACAATGGGATATTATTCAGCCGTACAAAAGAGAAGGAAGTCTTACCCTTTGCATGCCAGGTGCTGCGGATTAAAGAATCGAAGCAGATAATGCTGCCTCTTATCCAGTGCCTTCCATGTGCCAGGTAACGCCAGCTAGGTGTTTTACATCTGTTGTCTCCTGGAGGTCTCCCAACAAAGCTCGAGTAGGTAGGATTATTGCCTTTGACCAGGAGGAATTTGAGGCCGAAGGAGAGAGAGACTGAAGTGGCAGAGTATGCCCTGGAATCCAATGCGAGTGTCAACTGTATTCTAGGGTGGAGGGAGATGAGTTTGGAGAGAAAGGCAGGCATGGGGACGGGGACGCAGAGACCTTCCGATGCCATGCCTGCCATGCCGGAGTAAGGGAGCATCACGTGCTCCATTACCTACTCCCCCCGCCGCAACAGGCACAGCCCAGGCTATCTGAGGACAAAACGGGAGTGAACTGAACTGATGCACACAGTGTAAGACGGTACCTATTTGTGGTCCCCAGGTGGAAAGAGTCAGCCCTCTGATGAGGGGTCGTCCGTGCATGACGCAAAAGATGAGAACGTGTGGCAGAGAAAGAGAGCGTCTAGGGCCGAACTCAGATGTGTAAGCCATCTTTATGTTCTCTGCTCTAGCTCCTGCAGTATAAAGCCCGACCTGCCACCTCCCCCATGGCAGCATCAGTAGGTGTAAAGACAGGGAATGTGCCAGATGCAATTTCGTGAACCATCCTTGCATTACCTCATTACATACCCACAAATGCAACCCTCTCTGCTTGGCATTGTCATTATTAAGAATAATGAGCCCAGTTCACAGGTGAGGATAGTAAGGCACAGAGGGCCACGTACATTTCTCCAGAGAACATGACTGCAAATGGCAGAACTGGGTTGGAAGGAAGCCTGTCTAGGAACAGAGCTTGTGGCCTTACCCACGACACGACGCAGCTCCCAGAGAACAAAAGAAAACCAAACCCCACGATGCTCACCGTATCCAGAAGTCTGCTTTGTGCTGTGAGTAAAGAGGAAACCCCTCCTCAAACAGGCCTAATCACAAAGGCAATTCATAATCACACAGAACGAAATCAGAAGGAAGGTGGGTGCAGGCGGGGCAAATTCTGGGATCCAGTGATGTCATCGAGGACCTAGGTTCTTTCCTGCTCTCTGATATTTTTGTGTTTGTTTGTTTGTGTTTGTCAGAAGAGCCCTGGAAGCAGGAAGGCAGGTACTGACATCCCCATCTTAGAGCCACAGAAGGTGCATGGTCTGGACATAGTGGCCCCAAAGACAACAGGCACTCAGCTATGGCAGGCAGGGCCTTATCCTCGGAGTTTCCGGCCGGACTGTGGCTACTGGAGAGCATGGATCTCCCCTCAGCATTCAGGGCCCATGGTTCAGGCTACAGGTGATGCACGAACACAATCCCATTCATTTGGGGAGCTGCTCAGGGGCTGGCCTGCCTTCGGTGCTAATTTGCCCTCCCATTTTCTTGGGTGCCCTTTGGCTTTCAGTCAGAATATAAGGACATTCTCCAGGTTCTTCTCTTTGGTTCTAGGCAAACTCTTTGGCTCGTAGACCCAGAACAACAGTGCTGTTATCCTCACCTGGTCTTGGCAGTGGGCTGGGGCCCCTCCTTCTTTCTGCCCAAGCTCTTGCACACAGTCCCACCTTCTTCATCCTGGGAGCAGAGGCACGGTGGCCCTCTCTCTCCTGCTCCCTGGACCCACCCATACACAACCACAGATGCAGGGATCCCACTGATTGGCGGGCGCTCCCCTTTCCTCCCAGCTGGTAAGGGAACCGATCAAAGTGAAAGATGGGACTTGCTCCCAAGGTAGTCAAGGCCAAGGCTAAGGCCAGAAAAATGAGGTAGCGGCATGATGATGAAAAGGGCAACCTGCTAGCACTCACCTGGCCCGAAAGGGAACAGGTGAGACTTTGTGGTCAGCTTGGGAGATTACAAACATTTCGATTGTTTAAAGGCATATTATTGCAACTGTTGGTAAGATACGAACACCGGCTTCCATGCCTTATGTTTAGCAGAGCAGAACTGGCGAATCTGTGGAATCTCTGACAGTCAGGATCTCACAAGATCTCCGAATCCCCATCTGAACACAGATTCTCAGGATTCAGGGCTGCAGATTCTCAGACTGCGTCTAAATGGCCTCAAGGGAATGCCTTGGGGATTCGGCTTCAACCAAATGGCTATGGATGGTCTGCGCAACGCAGAATGTCTAGTCACTAGATGGCATGCCACGACAAGCAGAAATGTCTACAGACATTGCCAAGTACCCCCTGTGGCATAAAACCTTCCCTAGTTAAGAACCATTGCGGGGTGCCTGGGTGGCTCAGTCAGTTAAGGCTCAAGTCACGATATCACAGTTTGTGAGTTCGGCCCCGCGTTGGGCTCTGTGCTGACAGCTCAGAGTCTGGAGCCTGCTTCGGAGTCTGTGTCTCCCTCTCTCTCTGCTCTTCCCCAGCTCTCACTCTGTCTCTCTCTCCCGCGGAAAAAAATAAACGTTGAAAACAAAGAACCGCTGCTCTAGAGGGACCTGCATGTTCTAGAGCCCTGGGGTGGGGGCTCCCCTGGAGGGCTGGATGTTCCAAAACCGACGTCCACATACGACAATGTCCACATGCAGAAAGAGACTTTCTAGTCCTGGATCTTTCCTATGAATAAGAAAGTATCCCATAAGCCATGCAGCAAACATTCTCTTCCTGTCGCACAGGCCAGCACTGTCCCCCCACTCCTCAGTCAGTCAGGAGGGAGTGGAAGGTGATGCCACATCTGTCCTGCATGAGTGGTTTGGGAATGTTATGGCTGTGAGGAAGACCTTCTTATTCTCTTAGAGTAAGAGACTTAGAATAAGACTCTTATTCACCTCTGGGGACACACGCAGCATTTGCACCAGGAAGCCTTCCTCACCCTCCTCCCCGTATCCTGGACAGGTGACCTTTCTCTGAGCTTCCACGACACCCTATATTTTCCCTATCCCAGCCCCAACCCCACCCAGCTGTCAGAGGCAGTTGCTTATTTGCCTCACTTACTAGCCCAGGAGCTGACAGAGTCAAAGGACTTTGTCTTGTTCACCCATCAGAGCCTCAACCGCAGTGGGCATTCACAAATGTCTACCAAATGGAAGAAAGGAGAATGTGAGGCCCTTTCTAGACATCTCAGTTAGTGTATCAACCCTGCAGAATAGGTACCTTCCCGCTGTCACAAAGGGAAAATGCCTGCACGGAGAGGTTAAGTAGTATCACAAGACCTCACCTCTAGTAAGAGAACAGAACTGCATCCAGGTGCGTCCTGACTCCAGGTGCCCACACCCTTGCTGGAAGATCTGTAAGCCCAAGAGCCGAATCTAAAAGTATCCCCAAGGGAAGGAGTTCAGGGTTCACGAGGAGGTGACATGTCATGACATGTCAAACATGTCAACAGGGAGAGGAGTCTGACAAGCGGGTATCGGGGTTCAGGACTTTCCTTGTCAAGAGGGAACAGCTGGGAAGAAGTGTCTGAGGCAGAGGCTTCCAGAAACAGTGCAGATACTGCAAGGAGGCTGGAGCAGCTGGGCGGGGGGAGTGAGAGCCTAACAGAAAGCAGGGGGGAGAATAGCGGGTGACAGGCGCTAGATCCTGCTGTGCTGAGTCAGCTTCGGTTCAGTCAGCTGGACTGCAAAGGATGCCCAAGGATCACAGATGCCGAATGACAGCCTGTATCTGGCTGTAAGTTAGGCAGAGGAGGGACATGGAGACCATTCAGAGAAGAGGCTGGTTTGGGCAAAGAGCTGGAAGGACAGTGAGGAGGAGCAATTTCTTGTGAGGCTGCCAGCAGACACCTGGATTGACACAGCCTTCGCCCGGGTGCTCATGTGCCGCTCTTGCCATAGCATCATGTATTTAATCAGCAACCTGAACGCACTCAACAGTCCACCTACTGGACAGATCACCGTGGGCACCTACTCTGTGCACCAGTCACTTGGTACTTGGAAAACATTCTTGGAGCTGCCTCGTGCTCCAAGGATCCTGAGCCCAGTTCACTGTGAGACCAGAAGTGGGGCTGATGGGACAACAGTGACCCACACGTTTAAAATCTCTTTGTAGCCTCTTTAAGTGTCTGGCATGAGGGACAGTACAGAAGATCCAATCTTCCTCCTCCTCGCAGAGAATCTGAGTACAGAGACGTCCTGTTTAACTCCACCCTCCTGGGTCGATAACCAGTACAAGAGCTCCTCTTTGGGATGAAGGACCCTGGGTGAAGGGTCCTTCCTTCGCTGAAGAAAAGCATGTTATAAGCACCACCCGGATCCCTATGTCAGTTCACTGGACACGGTGTGGAGACAGGGATCGCACAGGGTGTAGTCTGCAACCAAAAGACAACCACACGTTGTGTGAGAAGAGCGGCGGCAGAGGTGAAATCGCGGTACCTTTGGGACACAGAGCAGGGCCTCTAACCCCTACCTAAGTGTACGTGCGTGTGTTTGGTCAGGTCACAACTCTCAGGCCTGAGAAGGCTGATGACACAGGCACCTTGATCACCCAGTGCACAGACGTGCAAGCTGAAGAACAGAGAGACACCTAAGTAGAGCCAGACTGCAGTCCTCGGGCTCCGGGCTCCCGAGCTCCAAATCACCAGTGGGGCTTGGTCAGCACCACGGCTGTGATGCAGCCACTAAAAACACTTCCTCTGCCTCTGCTTGCCTCTCAATTCATAATACCTGGCCACCAGTGAGACCGGCGGAGACCTAATTTGGGGGGGTGGGGTTCCTTGCGAAACCTCTCTAACATGCCAAAGTACCACTCCACAGGGGAGCCTTGGATGTTGAAGTCCTGCTTGGCTGTTGGCTCTGAGGCAGGCCTTCCATGCCAAGGGACTCCAGGTCAGTTGGCTTCAGGGCAGCTGGTCAGAGGACAGACACAAAATCTTGGAACCTTGCAGGGTCGCTTTAGCCTGTAGCCTGCTTGGGATTCTGTCTCCCTGAGTCTCTGCCCTTCCCCTGCTAGTGCTCTGTCTCTGACTCTCAAAAATAAACAAACATTAAAACAAAAGATACGTGTTTATCACGTGTGTGGTAGATTAGTCCATCTGCTTGTCCCTCAGAAAAACAGCCCCCCTTCAGACCCTCCAGTCTTCCTCTTGTAGCCTCACTCCTTCAGCGGGTGGCAGGTGAGCCTTTGGGACCTAGTTTCTCCGACACTTCTCTGTGAAGTCCTCTCAGAGTCCCAGAGAGTGTCTAGCACTTGTTGAGTGCGATCTGCTGTGGGCCTGTCGGTTGTCTCAGGTGTGTAGTTAGGAGACAGGAGAGAGCCAGATGCGTGGATGTGGATACCAACAGTGTGTGCCTGTATTGCAGGCGGGTGATGAAGCCGCACATATCAAGACTGGAATCAGGGTCCCACCACTTACTCCTTGTTTGACTTCGGGCAGGTTACTTAACCTTCTTGTGGTCAGAATTTGTTTAAGATGAGGATGATGATCCCCTATTCTAGGATAATGACTCATGTTTACTTCCTGCCTTTAGATCAGGGAATTACCACCTTTTAAAACTATAAAGTGCTCTTCAAGGGTAGATTCCTTCCAGGGTCAAAAAGGGAACCTCTGCGTATCTAGCTATGTGCTTGGACAGGCGGGAAAGATGCCAAGCTCATCTTTACCCTGGAGACAACGCTGAACTTCACTTAAGTCCTGAAGAGAGTCACAGTCAAGACATCTCTACAGGCTCTCATGTTCCAGAAACGGCTGACCGAAAAAGACCACTCTTCCCCCTATAACCTAGCAAAAGCTTGCTCTTCACGCTTTGTCACACCTACCGTAAGTCTCTCGGGTGACTCCTGGGTTTACATGCGACAAGGCCAAACACAGACTTTCTCCTTTTGCTGAAAGGCCAGACGCAGTCATTCCAGCTCCCTGATGTCTCATGAATAGTAACGGAGATCAAAAGTCAGCCCTCCTGAAACTAGCTAGACACACAGAGAAACATTTCTTGTTCGGGGAGGCTAATCCTGACTGCGGAAACATCCTACCTTAAATCTCCCCACTATAAGGTGTGTACTCAATCCTTAGGAGAAAAAAAGGCAAAACCACCCTCTGAAGACAGTCTGATGGTCAGATCTGGGCTGCTCTCAGCAGTGCAACAGCCTGAACGGTCAGGTGCTCTACTAGTTTGGCTTTTGTCTTCCTTAGCACGCACGCAAGCAAAAGCTACCAGTAAGAGAACAGTAGGAGTATCTGAAACAGGTACTTCCCCTCACGCATGCGCTCTATAAAGGAAGTAACACTACGTCACGGAGCCCTTTCACCTCAAAACCCTGCTCGCGCCACGTGCGTGACCTGTGACGTCACCCGCAGCGCCAGGAAACCCTCCCTACCACCTCAGGAAGTAGGCGTCCTGGGCAGTCATTCCGCTGCGCCGCCGCAGGGGCGGGCTCAACCCTCTCAGCTCCCCGCGTGGTTACAAGTCCCGGAGTCCAGGCACCCACGCCGCGGCCCACGCAGAGGAAGCCACTTTGCCCCGGGCCACCCCGGTCTCCCTCCCGGGCTGCCCCATGCACCCCCGCGGAAGGCCTGAGAGCACGGGCTTCTCCACAGGGTCCCACGTCTGTGACGTCACGCGCAGTCCCGCAGCCCCTCCTTCCGTAAGGTGTGTGGAGGCGAGCCTGAGCGGCTGGTCTGTCTAGGAAGCCGGGAGGACCTCTCCTCTCGGTGGTCTTAACCCTTCTCTTCTGGGGAGGCGGGGTTCAGCCCGTAGGCTAAGGATAAGAGGGGGTACGCTGGCAGTGAGATGGAGGCAACTTGATCCCAGGAAAGAACATGTATGAGAACGACAGTGGGAGCCTGAGAATAAAAGACGGAGAATCTCCCTAGAACACGCCGGGGGTGCGCATTCGTGTCGCAGGACCACCGTTCTCTCAGCGCCACGCAAGATCGGTGCTCTCTGAAGGAACAGCTGTTTTTTTTTTTTTTTTTAAGCCCTACCTCTACAGTGTCAGAACTGCGGTTTGACAACCTGTGTGTGGCGTCTTTCTCTTTCTCTAATTGGGGATGCCGTTTTTAGCGGAGACCAGACTGACCCTTCCCACGGGCATTGCTAGACCCCAGGCCATAACTGGGCTCCAGTCCGTGTTCCACGGGTTAAGAAACAGTCGGCTTCCTTGGCATCGCCTCCTGTATTAAACCATCTGAGAAACTCTCCTTAGGAGGTGACAGAGAAGTCATGATGTGACACGGGAAAAGACATTCAAGAAATAGGCTCTGTCGTTCCTACACTGGTATACAGTTATTTAGACCATTGTACTCAGAGTACAAGCTACGATGTTTAATATTTATAAAAAGAAGGCATCTTTAGTTGTCCAGTATCCTGGAAAACAGCTGATCCTGGGCAGTAGACATATAAGTGTGATGAGAAATTTGGCTTTACAATTATCACAGAATTCCATTTACATTTCCAAAAACAATTTCACGATATTGACTACTAATGGGTGTAATGGGTGTAATGGGTGTAATGGGTGGTGTGTGTGTGCGTGTGCGCACACACGCTTGAGCGTGTGATTGTTAGCGTTGTTTGCTTGTTTTGTCCAAAACCTAAAAGTGAACGGCCTGTCTTGCCTGAGCCTCTCCGGGTACCAGCAAGAGAGAGAAAAGATTTTTAGAAAATTCCATATTGTCAGGAGCAGATTGTCAACAACTTCCTATTAAAAGGGTGGGGTGTCTCACTACCTGGAACCTCTTGCAATTCGGTAAAATTTTTTGTGAATAGTTTTTTCTGTTTGTTTGTTTGTTTGTTTGTTTTAAGGAAGCACTGGTTCTACTGTTTTTACTTGGATATGGACTACATTTAAAACTGTACTTGAGATTGCATGAAATAGGTAAGCTAAAGCTCGGGATTGGGAGAATCCAGCCCTATAGGAAAGGGTCTCAGGGAAGCCAACCACATAGAGAGTCAATGGTCTAGACAAGGAAGACAGGCTGTTGGGAGCTGGAACAGACGAGTTTGGTCAGTCAACTCAGATGAAGCCCAGTCTTTCTGGACAGTTGTCAGGCTGAAACACTGGGAAGGAGTCACAAACACCTCATGTCTGAGCTTCTGTATGTGACAAAGGCTCTCTCATCGGGGTATAAACACCCAAGTGGCTCAGAAGTGTCAATTTTGGTAGAAAGCACCAAAGACAGAGGAGAGGCTCCTCACCTTGGGACCCGGATCTCCCCTGGCTCTGAAGCATCATACCCTGGACACAGACTCCCAAATATTTCATGGACCTCCCACTATGGCTCTCAAAACCCAGAATATCCCAGGGACACACTGAGGGAAGCCAGCCACATTGACTCGATGGCCTAGACTAGGAAGCTGGGTTGTTGGGAGCTGGAGTGGATTAGATACAGTTAGGAGACCTCAATGCACTGGACGTACAATATCAAACCACGCACAGAATTCAAACTTCTAGTGAACTCGACATAGGAGGAGAGAGACATGAAATAGTTCAGAGAGGATAAATCCTAAAATACAGACCCACATGCATTTTAGCATCAGAACCACCTGCAACATAGAAACTTAATAGCTCACAGACCTTACACTGCACACAGATGCCATCCAATCACAGAGCCCACAGTCTGGCATGCAGACACACAAACAGCACAGAGCCCCTGTACTGTGAACTTCAACAAGCTTGCTCAGACCCCTCCTGTCCTGTACTGTGAACACGAGCTTGCTCACACACCTCTCGTCCTGTGACAAATAACCTTTGCAATCTCACAACCTAGAATATGAGCCCCCAAGAGCTCAAATATGCCAACCTCGATAGAGAGCCTCAGGAGAGCTCAAACCCTGATTCCAGAAATGCATAATGCGAACAGCCCCAGACAACACGCGTTCTGCACGCTGCTCCTAAAACGGATCGCATCCCTCACTCACCGGGAGAGACCCCTAATACCCCAGACAGCTCTCACTAGGACCCACAAACCTCCACAGCTCAGTGATCTCCCAGACTGGAGACAGACCCTCACACAGCTCAGACATTTCAAATCCTGGATAGACCCCCAAACAGCTCAGAGAAAGCAGATCTCGTTTTTGAACACAAAAAGTCACCCCACATAGGACACATGTCAATTAGAGCCACAATGAGGTCTCACCCAACCACGTGAGTGAGATGCACAGTGAGACTGAAATACAGATCTACAGGCTTTCTGGAAACAGCTGTCTCTACGGTATCAGCCCCCATCCCAGTGCACCCATTCGGGTACCCGAGGAACTCCTTTTCCAGGCAAAGGATGACCCCCAGGTTTTGCCATCATTGGCTGTTTCTGGATGATGACTCCGCTACACTGGTCCCAGGACACAACTAGGAGAGACGTCCGTGCCCAGACCTGACAGACCGTAGAGCCCTCCACCCCTCCAACTGGGGAGACCTTCTAGGTTGGAAGGGGTCATGCCATCCTCAGGAGACTCCCACTGTCCCTAAGGCCCCAGAGCCCTCCTGCTGAGAAGCTGCTGCCTCAGTGTGGGGAGCGGAGCCTGTGGGAAAGGTGGGACAGAACAGTCCCACGCTGCTCAGGGTAGATCCAGGCCCCCTCAGCCGTGTGGAAGGCCTGGCCCCCATCCCATTCATCCTGAACACACTGCTTGCTTCAGCCTTCTCGGCTCATAACCCCTGGAGCCCAGGCTCATAAGCCACCTGGTTTCCCCAGTGTCCATGCGAGCCCCAAACAGGAGGACACCTTCAGCCAGCAGGTCTGCTGCATGACAGTGAACACCAGCGGAGGAAGGAGATGGTGAAGGGGTTCCCATTGCTTTGCCACAGACCATGTACCCGACCACTGAAGGGTGCCCCTGTTCCACCTGCTTCTCCACCTTATCATCGCCCCATCACTAAAAATGAAACCTGTCCCCTCCTCTCAATGCCTAATTCTGCTTTAAAGGGGAAGGTGGCACGAGGGTGTCCACAGTTCCTGTGAGGCTTTGTGCAAACTGTGAGGCACATACGTTTCCCCCCTGACCTCCCCCCACGAAGCCAACACCAGAGCAGGGCGATTTGCTCATGGGAAGAATCCACTGCCAGGCTGATACGGGCCTGCCTGGTGCACTTGTATTCTTCAGGGGACACACACACACACACACGCACCAGCCCATCTCTGATGCCATGGTGGATTTCCTCTACCCCAGGAACACAGTCTTGCATCTGCAGCCTTGCAGGCACAGGTGCGAATACAGTCAGGGCTTACAGAATGACGGGGGGGAGGTTCACTGCCATGACAACCCACCTATCTCTTACTCACCTGCCCTCACTCAAACATCTCTCCTTGTTGGGAGCCATCTTGGGCTCACAGGTTGAGATGTCTCCCTGTGTGGAAAAGGCAGACATTGCAAGGTCTCCTGCTGACCAACGGGCGCCTAATACTATCTCCTTCTAATAACCTTTCAGGCCTGGACTTCTTGAACTGCTCCGGTTGGCCTCAAGGGATGTAACGCCCTTTGGTTTTATGGCATGTAAAAAAAGGGACCTAGAGTGCGATGCCTTGATGGATAACATCCAAACGAGAGTAACCTGGCCAGAAGTAACCTCGAAGTTGCCTCTTTGGGATAGGTTACACAAACTGGTCATGCAGAATAGCAGCCATGAGTTGGTTAAAAATTAGTGTAACTTATGTAGACCTTAGGCCCCTATTCTGTACATTCACTCACTCATAAGCAAAGGAACTTAGACAGGCATTAGAGAATTATGTCCTTACCAAGTGAGTTACACTTCCCCCATCGTAGCTTAGAAAGCTAGACAAAACGACTCCTAACCTATCTATAGGCTATTAACATAGGTCTTAAGGCAACGGTGTATGCGCCATCTGCTTGCTCAAGGTTACACTAACAACCCTGCTTTCTTCTTGGACGTCAGTCCTGTTTTCTCCCTGGCATAAATTTATCTAGCCTTACTTCAAAAACAGTATATAACCATTAGCTTGAGAACAGAAATCTTAAAATAGCTAAGACTCTCCTTCAAGGTCTAAGGGATTGACATAATACACACTGTCTTCTTTCTTTAACTATCTTCTAAGAAAAAATAATGCTCACTAATGTAATGTCACTCACTGCCTATTAATAAAGACATTGAGACCAGCAGGGCAGAGACGCCTGCCCGGTTCCAGAAACCTTGCTGCTCTCTCGAGTCATTCATCGGGCCGATGCCGTTCATCCTCAGGAGACACCTGAGGGTACCACGGCTGGCCCGTGGCATCCCGTCTCGTGCTGAAAATCGATCATCTAAGGGTTCACTTGTCTGGGTTGAGTAGGGCACCTTGTTTCCATGGAGAAACCTGGCCTAGAGTAGGCCATGTGCCCTCTTTGAAATATCTCTGCCCATCCAAGATCTAAATATAGTCTCGGGGACACATAAAAGGACACTGCAGAAAGATTTAGTGATGCGTTATTGGGCTCTGATATCATATAGTGGGACCCTGGAAGCACTGTTCAAAAAAGTTACAGGGACCTAGACTAGAGGACAGAATAAAAGAAGCCAGCGATCCCACTGACCTGGGTAGCATCTTCAGCCTCTTTTGCTGAGGAGCAGACTGAGGTTCCACGGCACGATTCCAATCCCTCCACTTCCACCTCCCCTGTTCAAAGCCCCACCTCTGCACCCATAAACTCTGTGAGAAGGACACCCCGCCTCCAGCCAATGGGATTCTCTTACCCGGAAGTTCCTGGCAAAGAATCCAATCTAGACCAATCAGATCTAGGGTCGTCCCTACGCTCTGTCCTGCTCTGATCTAGTGTCATCCTATATCTCTGCCCAGCTCACTCATGAGGAAACCATTCGTGTGCTCCTCTTCCATGTTCCCTGGTCTCCACTTGGTTAGAATCGGTACAGCTGACAGGCTGGGTCCAGAAGTGAGACGATGGTGACCTCGGGAGAGGTGGAGGTCCTTGCATGGTGGTGAGCTCCCCTGCACCCTGCACACAATGGTTTCTTTGGGCACACAAGACTCCCTCACTCCAGGTGAACGTTCCAGAGGAGACTGCTTCATCTGGGCCCTCAGTGGTACATCCTAGTACAGGAAAGGACAATCCGCCGCTCCTCTAGCAACCTTTCACCCTCTCCTGTCACCCCACACTTGGTAATTAGCCCAGACAGGGTCGCATCGCCCCAGCCGCCCCCCTCCCGGGGAATACCTAAATGGGCGCTGGATTGTGACATGTTGGTCTCCCTGCTCTTAAACTCCCCACGGGGATCATTCCACTTGCAGACTCCAAGATCTTGTAGAGAGCCTGGGATAAAGAGTCCAGCCTCCTGTCTACATTCCCCACTTCATGAATGGACTGCTTAGGATGCCAGCAAAGGGGCATTTGTTTCCCCAGTCACACTGAGGGAAGTGTGACTTGGTAAAAGAACTTTCCGTGGCTCTGTGGCAGCATCTATCAAAATTTCAGTCTATCCTATCCCCACCCTCAGTAGAATTTCAGCTTCATGAAAGGAGGAACACATTTCCCAGCATTTAGAGCAGTATCAGGTACACAACAAGATGCTTTTACTTCAGGATCAGGTACTTCGGAGATGTTTCCTCAGCAAAAAGATTCCTTGATCCAGCACTTTCCACTGCTACGAACTTGCCTTAAAGAAATATTTAGAAAGCCACAGAGCTGTGTGTACAATGGCAATAGCAAATTTCTGGGAGGGATGTTCTCTGAATGGCCATTGCTAGTCAATGACCTTTGGGAGGGTAAATGAGAGATGAAGTGTTCCTATCCTGTCATCGAGCACCCACTGACTGGCCTGAAACAGAATGAGAGGAGCAAATTTGTACTGCCTAGAGAGGTTTTATTATTTTTCTTAAATAGGGAGTGGCAGGTCAGTGGTAATTCTAACTCAACCAGTGTCTGTACGTGTATATGTATGCATAGGTGCAATTTATAAATACTGATAACAGGGAGAAGAAGGAAACACCTAATCAGGCTAGAGTGGTCACCTCTGATGATCAAATTGGTGAAGGCAAGACTTGGACAGGTTATTACACCTTCTGGTGTAGCCAACTGTATTTCTAAAATGGCCAAAATCATATTCAAAACCAAATGCTTTCCTTTACAACTTTTTTTCATTTTATTCAGGTGGAAGATTTTAAGTCATGTACCGTAAAATTCACCCTTTTTAGTCAGCTTCTACTCTATTCACAAGGGTGTGCAAGCCATCACCAATATCTAATTCCAGAAGAAAAGAAACCCTATGCCATCAGCAGTCCCTGCCCAATCCCAACTCCCAGGAGCCCTGGACATTTACTAACAGTTTTACATCTCTATCGATTAGTCTATTCTGGACATTTTAACTAAATAGGATCTCACAGTCTGGCTTCTTTTCTTAGCATAATGTGTTCGGGATTCATCCACGTTGCAGCAAGTACCACCACCGTTCGTTTTATGGTCTACTTTTTAACAGTCTACTATATGGATACATCACCACGGGTGATATATTCGCTACTTGCGTTGTTCGCACTCTGTTGTGATTAATGCTGCTAGGAACACAAATCAAACTTTTGTGTGAGCTTAGGTCTTAACTTGTCTTGGATATATACCAACGATGGGATAACTGGGTCATACAGCAACTCGGTTTATCTTTTTGAGGAGCTGCCAAACTGTTGTCCACAGTAGTGGTGCCATTTTGAATTCTCACCAGCAATGTATGAGGATTTCAATTTTTCCACACCTTCCCCAACACTTGTTATTTTCAGTTTTTTAAATTGCATCCATACTAGTGAGTGAGGAGTTATAACTTATTGTGCTTTCAACTTTTGTTTTACTCAGGACTAATATTTTTGAGCATCTTTTCATGTACCTATTGGGCAACTGCAGTTCTTTTTAATAGAAATGTCTATTCAAACGCTTAGCCCTTTTTTTCTTTTAATCGTGTGTGTGAGAGAGAGCACGCACATGCTCAAGCAGGGAAAGGGGCTGAGAGAGAAAATCTCAAGCAGGCTCCATGCTGTTGGCCCACAGGCTGATTTGGGGCTTACTCTCATGAACCGTGATATCATGACCTAATCCAGAATCAAGAGTTGGTTGCTTCACTACTGAGCCCTCAGGTATCCCCCTTATCCCACTATTAATTGGGGTTATTGTCTTTTTACTCTTAGCTTGTACGAGTTCTTTTACATTCTGACTACCGGGCCCTTATCAGATACACAAATCCTTTCTCCCATTCTTTTTGTTTTTCTACTTTCTTATGGTTTCCTTTAAAGGAAAAAATTTTTCTCATTTTGATGAAGCCATTTTTATCTAATTTTTCATTAATTATCTGTGCTTTTGATGTCCTAGCTAAAACTCCATCACCTAACCCAATGTCACAAAGATTTACCCTTACACGCTCTTATGAAAGTTTTATGGTGTTAGTTCTTACATTTGGATTTGGATCCATTTTGACTTAGTTTTTGTTGATGTTATGAGGTTTGGATTCAAATTCATTTGTCAAATGGGACTATCCAGTTATCCCAGCACCATTTACTAAAAAGACTGCTCTTTCCCCCATTTAACTGTCTTGAAACTGTTGTCAACAATTAACTCACCATAGATAGACGGGTCATTTTCAGACTCACGATTCCATTCTGTTGATTTCTGAATCTATCCTTACATCAGTACTACATCGTATTCATCACTGGATCTTTGAAATAATGTTTGAAATCAGAATGCGTGAGTCTTCCACCTTTGGCTCTCTTCTGTGAGATTGTTTAAGCTAATTCTGGGTCCATGAAATTTCCACATAAATTTTCAGGAGCAGTCTCTCAATTTCTAAAAAGCTGCAGTTAGAATATCGATAGGGATTACACTGAATGCTTGGATCAATTTGGGGAATGTTGCCATCTTAACAATATCAGGTCTCCCAATCGATGAACGCAGGCAGTCTTTCCATTTTCTAAAATTTGCTTTAATCTCTTTCAACCGTATTTTGTAATTTTCGGTGTGTAACTCTCACACCTACTTGGTTAAATTAATTCCTAAATATGGTATTCTTTTTACTCTATTGTAACTGAAATTGTTTTCTTACTTATTTGGATTATTCACTGCTAATGTACAGAAATACAATGGATTTTTGTATACTGACCTACCTTGCAACCTGAATCGGAAATCTAGTTTATATTTATTAATTTTTACTTATTTTTAAATATGTGTCTAATTTTTGAGAGAGACCACGAACAGGGGAGAGGCACCAAGAGAGGGGTACAGAGGAATGAAGTGGGTTCTGTGCTGACAGCGGGGAGCCCAACGCGGGGCTCAAAATCACAAACCATGAGACCATGACCTGAGCTGAAGTCAGACGCTCAACCGACTGAGCCACCCTGGCGCCCAGGTCTATTTTATATTTAAAGTAATCATAACAACATAGGACTCAAGCCCAACTCAACTAATGGAAAGAGTGATTCAAACACCAACACCGACATCCCTGACAAAAAAGGAACATAAAAAAAAAAAAGAGAGACATTACATACAAGGGAACAAACAGGACAGAATGGCAGACGACTCATCAGAATCCATGCAAGCCAGAATTTTCTGATTACTGCAGATGCTTTTTGATAATGAAGGTGAAAGCAAAACTTCCAAACAGAGAAAAAAGCTGAGAAAATTCATTGCCAGCAGATGTGCCCTAAAAAACATGTTAAACAAAGTTCCCGGGAAGAAGGCAGATGAGATCCAAAGAAAATCTGGATCACACAAAGAACTGAATAATAGTGCCGGACATGGTAAAGTTGCGGGCGAATACGAAGTTTTTCCTTATATTAAATCTCTGCAAAAGAGAACCATCTAAATAATAGTAACAATGTATTGTGGGGGTTACAACCTTGGTATAAATAAAATGCAAGGCAATGGCAGCACTCAGGCTGGAGAAGGAAACGGAGGTACGGGGTCCTAGATTCTGACAGTGTACAGGAAGTGGCATAATAAACTTTGAAGCACACTGTGAAAAGCAAGAATATATATTGGAACCCTAGAGCAACCGTTTGGAGAAAATATTTAAAAACAAATAACCAGTAAGCCAATTGTGGAGATTAAATGGAATAACAGCAAATGTTCAACTGATCCAAAACTCTAGAGGCAGTAGAAGAGGAAAATGTGAATAAAATATCCATAGGATAAAAAATAGAGCCAGACGGTAGACTTAAATGTAAACTGTTAACACACTAATCATACATGGCCTCATATCACTTTAGATAAAAATAGCAAGCCCAACGATGTACTGTCAAAGATGCCTCCTCTAAAACTCCTATGTTAAATCCTAACCCCCAAAGATGATGGTTTTAGGAGGTATGGTCTTTGGAAGGTGATGAGGCCCTCAGGCAGAGCCCTCTCATGCATAGGATTAGGGCCCTTATGAAAGAAGCCCCAGAGATCCTTTGTCTTTCCGCTATGTGAGGACACAACCACAAATCTGTGACCTTGAAGATGGCCCTTGCTAGAACTCAACAATGCTGGCACCCTGATCTTGGACTTCCAGCCTCCTTGTAACTGTGAGATACAAGTCTGTTTATAAGCCGCCCAGTCTGTTGTATTTTGTTCCCGCCTCCCGAACACACTAAGACACATACACCCAGCAACCGTGAATCACAGGAAAAGCTGGAGGGGCCAAATTAATACTAGAGAAAGTATACTTCAGAATGAGGATCATCACAAGGGAAAACACAGATGTTACTTATAAAAGAGAGGCGTACTCATCAAGAAGATATAAAAATGATGAATGTGCATGCATCAGTACAAACTGACACAAGAGGTAAAAACTGATAAAACTAAAAGGAAACACAGAGAAATCGGTTAGCTGGAGCCTTCAACATTCCCCTGTCCACAACTGACAGTCCAGTGGACAACACAATCAGAAACTATACGGAGCAGTTGAGCGACACTGTCAACAGCCGTGTCCTAATGGATGCTTACAGAAGGACAGCACAAGACACCAGCTTCTTCTGAAGTGCACATACAACGTTCACAAGACAGGCCATAGCTGTGCCATGAGTAAATCTCAACAACTTCTCAAGGGCTGAAATCAAACAAACTGGGTTCTCTGACCACAAAGAATGAAATTAGAAACTACATGCAGCAAGGTATCTGGACAACTACAAAATATTTTGAAATTAAATGGCCTTTCTCAATAACGTAGGGATCAAAGAAGAACCCCCAAGAAGTAGAAAACCATAACACAGTAAATCAAAATCTGTAAGGTGAAACTACAACAGTGCATTGAGGCAAATTCTTATCATTAAATATTTATATTGAAAAGAAGAACTGTCTGAAATCAATCGTCTAAACTGCCACCTAAAGAAATTAGAAAAGCAAATCAATTTAAACCTAAGCAAAGCAGAAAAAGTATAATGAAGGTTTGAATGGAAATTGACCTACTAGCAATCATAAAATCATTACAAAGGACTCAGTGAAACTAAGAGCTGCTTCTTAGACAGGACCAGTAAATCTAACAGGTTTAGCCAGACTGATAGAAAGGAATGAGGGCAGAGTGACACGGATTACTAATATCACTAATGCCAAGAGGGGGCATCAATACCTATCCTTCAGACATGAACTGGATGAGAAAATATTATCCATAAAAAGATGAAATGGGAAAACTCCTTCAAAGACCCTAGGTCACAGACCTCGGTCAAGAAGAAAATAGCACGAGTAGCCTTATATCTGTCAAAGAGAATGAATTCACTAAATCAAACAGAAAACAAAAACCCTTCCCTCACGTAAAACTCAAGGCTGAGAGGCTTCACTGTTTAAATTCTATCAAACACATATGAAAGAAATAATGCCAGGTTTGAACAAAGTCTTCCAGGTAACTGAAGATGAGGTCACACTTCCTAAAGCATGGTATAGAGCCAGCAATATACTGATATCAATGCAAGACAAAGGCTTAAGAAAATAAATTACAGACTCTGAAAAAAAATAAAGGGAAACCTCACTGGAGTCCAGAGCCTAGAAGGGAGAGCCATACCGCTGAATGTCAATTACAGGAGAATGTCTATTATAGACCCAAAAGAAGAATAATCAACATGAAAGAATCACATAGGCCCCAACAGGAAAAGATGTACATTGCCCGTCCTATAAGATACAGACTACTCCCGCAACTTGGCCGATGAGAAACTGTCGTTTTCCTGAACTCTTGCTTTGTTTCAAAGCAAGTTTTGGTTCAAAACAACCCTTCCAACATCCTCCTTCTTCTCCATAAAATAACGTTCCTCTCCTCTGCTTGTTGAACGTGCTTAGGATTTTGCCTTAGGTTGCTTGTTCAAATTGTATTCTCTGCTATTCTGAATAAACCCATTTTTTGCGGTAATATAACTCTGGCTGTTCTACTTTGGAGGTTAACGAGAGCAACAGAACTCATGGACGCAGATGCAATAAGCCAAAAGAAAATATCAGCTGTTCGGAGCCAGCAATATGTCAAAAGATCGATACCACAGGGAAATGGTTCCACATCTTTGAGATTGCTTCCATGTTGAGAATCGATCACGCTAACTGACCATCAATAGATGTGTAAGGAAAAATGTGATGAAATTTACTTGATAAAAACTGCTAGCAAACTAGGAATAAAGAGGGATTTTTATCTTACTCTCTTAGGACCGCTGCGACAAAATTACCACGGACTGGATGACTTATAAAAACAAGAGAAATCTATTTCTCACACTTCTGGACGCCAGGAAACCCAAGATCAAGGTGCCAGCAGATTCAGGATCAGATGAGCCCTGCTTCCTGCTTCACGGACTGCTGACTTCTTGTCCTCACGTGGCGAGAGGGCCGAGGGAGCTCTCAGGGGTCTCTTTTCTAAGGGCGCTAATGCCATTCATGGGGGCTTCACCCGCATGACCTGATCACCTCCCAAAGGCCCCACCTCCAATCGCCATCATACTGGAGAAAGGTTTCAACATGAATGTTGGGGAGATGGCAAGACTCATTCAGTGTACGGCAACATCCTTAAAGTGATAATTGGCATCTACGAAAATATCTAAAGCTACTATAGTGTTAACCGTGAAGGTCTGAATGCTTCCCTCCTAAGACAGGGAACAAGGTAAGTATGTGTACTTTCACCACTTCTAGTCAATATTTTCCTGGCTGTTCTAGCCAAAAAAAGCCAACAAGAAAGAAAGAAGTAACACAGTCATTATTCACAGGCAACACCTGAATGTATAAAAAGAATCCAAAAAAATTACTTGGATTAAGAAGCAAGTTTAGCAAGGGGAAAAGACACATAATCGGTATGTAAAAGTAAATTCTGCTTCCATACACCAGCCATATAAAATTAACAACTCAGGAAACTACAGATGCTGGCGAGGATGTGGAGAAACAGGAACCCTCTTGTACTGTTGGTGGGAATGCAATCTGGTGTAGCTGCTCTTGAAAACAGTGTGGAGGTGCCTCAAAAAATGAAAAAATAGAACTACCCTACGACCTAGCAATAGCACTACTAGGAATTTATCCAAAGGATACAGGAGTGCTGATTCATAGGGGCACATGGACCCCAGTGTTTACAGCAGCGCTTTCAACAATAGCCAAGTTATGGAAAGAGCCAAAATGTCCATCAACTGATGAATGGATAAAGAAGATGTGGTTTATATACACAATGAATACTACTTAGCAATGAGAAGGTATGAAATCCTGCCATTTGCAGCAACGTGGATGGAACTGGAAGGTATTATGCTGAGTGAAATTGTCAGTCAGAGAAAGACAGGTACCATATGTGGAACTTGAGAAACTTAACAGAAGACCATTGGGAAGGGAAGGGGAAAAAAAACCGTTACAAACACAGAGGGAGGGAGGCAAACCATAAGAGACTCTGAATACAGAGAACAAACTGAGGGTTCATGGGGATGGGCGAGAGGGGAAAATGGGTGATGGGCATTGAGGAGGGCACTTGTTGGATGAGCACTGGGTGTTGTGTGTAAGTGATGAACCAGAGAATCTACCCCCAAACCAAGAGTACACTTCACACCACGCTGTATGTTAGCCAATTTGGCAATAATTATATTTAAAAAATGAAAAAAACTTTGCTGATATATACGTGTAAATATATATACCTACCATATATATATACACCAGCCATAAACAATTAAAAATGAAAATTTTTAAAACCAACACTACATAGTATAATTTTTAAAAACAGGAGAAAGAAGTGTGCCACCATTATATCCTCACTCCCCAAATACAGAATTGTGGTTCAGAGGGTTTGAAGCAGATAGTTCCTCTCAGAGGAATGAAGTTCATTTGTAACAGGCTGTTGAGGAGAAGGGCAAGCCTAAGGGCAGGTGCAAGACAGCGGAGATTGTGGTGCCAGGGAAACGGTAGGAGACTGGTGGAAGTCTTGGACATAGAGGATCAACTGCAGGCTGGCTGGATGACCTGCGACAATCAGGGAGAGAGACAGCTGCAAGGAGCCTGCCTCGGGTCAGAAAATCTCTCAAACAGTAACTTCGGCAGCTAGCCGTCCAAAGGAGCACGAATTCCACTCGTTATATTTATGAAGCAATATATCCAGGGCATCACTGAAAACGGTAGAACAAGCAGCCTATGGTCAGTGGACTCGAACAGCTGCGTGTGGTCAGGGAAAGAGACAATCAAAGAGAAACCTGCTGCGACCAGTCATCCCAAGGGGACAGTGGGTATCTGCAAGTCACCTCTCCCTGAGGACTAAAATCTGAAGCCTAACACACCGAGAGTGGGGGTGGAGGAGAGTAAGGAGAGGAAACAGATTCTAAGAGGTTTATACATACAATGGAATATCACTTGGCAATGAGAAAGAATGAAATCCTGCCATTTGCAGCAGTGTGGATGCAACTGGAAGGTATTATGCTAAGTGAAGTGAGTCAGTCAGAGAAAGACAGATGTATGTTTCACTCATATGTGGATCTTGAGAAACTTAACAGAAGACCATCGGGGAAGGGAAGGGGAAAAAATAGTTACACACAGAGAGGGAGAGAGGCAAACCATAAGAGACTCTGAAATACAGAGAACAACTGAGGGTAGATGGGTGATGGGCAGAGGAGGG